>PVHY01014239.1:0-39016 GCA_004024945.1 Uropsilus gracilis
CAGGTACAGCCACACAGAACTATGGCCGATACCATGCCTTTCAAGCGCCCTGTCTTCGCACAAGCAGCTCTTGAGTCTGAAGTGCCTTCACCTCCTCAGTAAAATTCCCGATGACAGAGTTACTTTGGCAATGGACTCACCATGGTCTTCGCCTAGTAGCCAATCATGCTTACAGGCTTCCCCACTCAGGTTCCATCTCCTAGCTTCAGCTCTGCATTCCCAGATTCAGAACACATAGGAAATTGTTTCTTTAAAGAAGGGACCGTTAGCTCACTGTGTACATCTACCCACACATATGTCCATGTGGTCATAAAGGTTTGACACCAGGACCCAAGGAAACAGACACTCACATGTGGATGAAATCAGAGATGCAATCAGAGAGGCGAGCAACTTGCCTGAAGAACTACAGATGTCTTTAGAGTTAAAGGAGGCAATTCCACTTCTCAGAACGTAGCCTAAGGAAATAAGTCTGCATGCTCATTGAGATATGGCTGAGAGAAAAACGTCTACAATGAGCATGTAGTTTTTTTTAAAGCCAAAGTCCAGAAGTATTTCAAGAATGGGACAGCCTATTATCTCTGTATATTTTGCATTTTGCACAATGTTGATAAGAATAGAGAAAGGTCACCTGAAAAAGCCAGGTCTAATCAAGTCAAGTATCAAGTATGCACCACTATCACAAAGGAAAAGGGTTTCTGCCTTTTCTTTTTATAGACAAGTGTATTCACTATCCAAATAATTCTCATAAATCCTAAAACTAGGAAGAAAACAAGGAAAGAGAAAAAAACATGAATAATGATGTAAAATTATTTAAAAGGAAAAAGAATACACGCCTTACTTTTGCAAACTTTTTAGGCGTTCAAGACTACTTTCACAGCTAACAGATGTCACATTTGTTGTGACAAACCCACGCTAAGATGTGTAAGTACAAATGCAGAGAACGAATGCTCAGTGCGTGCTAGTTCACATAGTCGTCATACTGTTCCCTTCTTCTAAGAGGTGTCTACACCAGCCTTCCTAGAAATTAGAACGTTCCTTTCAAACGCCCTCATGTATTGTCTCCAGGGCTGGAACACAGTTTTTACTAGACCGATGCCTTACAAGCATGTTTTTCTTACTTGATTTCCTCTCTTCTTTAATTTGAAGAAAATAATGAGAATCATCTGAGGTCTTCCCCCAGGGCTCTTTCTTTTGCCACTCAATCCTGCCACTACTTTTGAACACAGATAAAGGAAAAGAGAGGAAAGAGGAAAGAAACTGCTTCCTTAAGAGTTGCTTTACCTAATTCTAGTCACTAAAGCTTTTCCCTTCCAGTAAAAATTCTGATCCCGCCCTCTCCCCCTCCCACTCTGAGTACATCTAACCAAATTTGGATAAAGTTGGGAAGCCCAAAGAATAGCTGATAGCATTCCTCAACTAAGATCAAATCTCTTGAAATAAAAGCTTAGTTAATAAATTTATTGTCCAAATGGGAGGTCCTTAAATATTTGCTGAGTGAAGAAACCAAATAAACAAGGTCAAATCTCTCCTTATCTCCGGCGGTTCAAATGCCAGGAGTTTGCTGTATTCTTAAAAATGACAGTGAAACACAGATGTGTTTAAAACCCATACAGTTTTTTCTTTTTCACTCATCAGCTTATTTTTCTTAGGTAAAAAGTCAAGTTCTCACTGCCCCCCTCTCCCCTCCCTCACCATTATTAGAGAACTGGTGAGAGGCAGAGGCCCGGCAAGGGGTGGCCCCAACATGGAGGACCTCACATATAGATCCACACCCCCAAAGAGAGGGTATTATTTTCACACTAAACCACTAATATTAAATCGGGCAAACTCCCAATAAACATTTCATTATGAATAGTGAGTACCTTGAAAATGGAACTGGGAACAAGGCTGACTTAGAGAAAAGCCTTCACAATTTACTTTTATTTTTTTGGGGGGGGGAGGGTGGCAGCTCAGATATTTTGGATAAGTGTTGGTATTTACAGAATTTTTTAAAGCTCAATAAAAATAAAACAAAACAAATTGCTTCACAAAGAGTCGTTACACCTTTACCAAGAACATAATGTATACAAACCACATTTGCTTTATGAGGTCCTGTGCTTCTTCAAATAACAACAAAATAAATTCTGAAAGAACTAGGGATGTGCAAAGCCTGTTTGGAAAAGCAAGCAGAAGGAAACATAAAAATCACCTGAACTGTTATCCCCTTTATGGCAGCAAACAGTGAGTGGGGACCATATGCCAGATGAATACACACACCAAATACCCGCACCAAATACCTGCTCAAATGACTTGACTCCACATACCATCTCAGAGTCAGTGGGAACACACAGACGCTGCATCCTGGTCACCGTGCATACCACTGGGCACTCTACAGCACCATTTCCTTACTGTCGAGCACTTAGGTTGCTTCCAATTTTTCACTACCACAGTTAACATCCTAATGCTATCTTTGCACATAACTCTGGTACCATCTCTCATTTTCCCTTAAAATAATCCAAATGAAAACCCTTGGGGAAAACACATCAAGTTAATGCTTTTGAAGAATATTCCTATAACATCCCCCACCAGAAAGTATGCTGGTGTATTCTTTTTATTTATTTATTTATTTATTTTAAGAGACTGTCTCACCAGGTGTGGTAGCACGCACTTGTAATCTAAGTGCTGAGAGGCAAGAGGCCTGGGATTGCTTCAGGCAACACAGTGAGACCTGGTCTCCAAAAAGCAGCTGGGTGTGGTGGCGGGCGCCTGTAATCCCAGCTACCTGGGAGACTGAAGCTGGAGTCCATAGGATGGAGATTACCCCGGGCAACATCGCAAGACCTAGTCTCCAAAAAAAAAAAAAAAAAAAAAGAGAGAGAGAGACTAGGTCTCGCTATGTTGCCCAGGCTTGTCTCAAATCTGTAGACTCTAGTGATCCCCAGTCTCAGTCTCAGTCTCCCAGGTAACTGGGACTACAGGCGCGCACCACTACATCTGGAATGCTGGTTTATTCTCCCACAGACGTGTGTGAGGGTCCTTCTCCAACCTCCATAACCAACAGAGAATGTTGTTTTTCTTCTTTGATTCCTAATAAGGCCAGGAATTTTCTCCAAGAGTGGTGGATAATTGTATTCTTCCTTTTTCAACTCATTTCAATAAGTTACTTTATATAATGGAACTGATGTATCAGTTTCAAGTGCATGAGCTAGAATCAAATCTCTGCATCACCACCACTTACCAGATTTACCTGGATAAATACTTTTACCCCTCCACCTATGACATGAGGAACCCTTAGGGGTTTCTGCAGGGATTAAACAAGAGTTTAGAAAGTACTTTGTATAGGGTTTACTGCTGACCTAATAGTTACTGTTTACGTAAACCCTCAAATATCAGCTATTATCAATCATTATTAACAAATATTTACTAAACACCTACAAAGTACTATACTGAACAAGATCTCCTTGCCATCATCATCCCAAAGTTTACAGACTTCTGGGAATTCATCTTTAAAAAAAATTTTTTTTTTTTTTTTTGAGACTTGGTCTCGCTATTTTTGCCCATGGAACCGGGGCACCACAGACTCAAGCAATCCCCAGCCTCAGTTTCCCAGGTAGCTGGGATTACAGGCACGTGCCACCACGCCCAGCTATTTTTTTTGGAACTAGGTCTCGCTAGGTGGCCCCGGCGGGGTTCAAACCACGATCCCTAGCCCCAGCTGCTTCATAGGCTGAAGCTTATAGGCACGAGCCACCGTGCCCAGCCTCATCTTTAAAATTTTATATGCTTATTTTTGTGCACAGGTTTCTTACCTTCCTATATGTTCATTAGCTTTCTCTATATCTTGTAACAATTAACTTTTCGCCTTACACAGTAAATACTACTGCTAGCCTTTCCCATTTTGTTAAGTTTTTTGAGTGTGCACAAATTTTGATGGGCTTGTATCTATGAGCGCTAATCTTAAAGGAATAGCTTATATCAATGAATGTAAGTGAAGAAAGACAGGGCCACTCCAAACAACTTACATGTCAAGATGTACTGGGGAGCAGAGGAGGAAGGGGCTGGAAGCCCAGGTGTCATCTGAGGGAACCATGCCATTTCACGTTGGCCAGCTGCTGCTACCTCTAAACATAAGACCTGTAATGCCAACTGCCAAGCCATTCCGTTTTTAAGGTAAACCAAAAACCCAAATTTGTAGGAAAATTTTTCATCTTAAAATCTTGACATAGTTTTCAAAATGTAAATGAAGCAAGGCAGGCAGACACGGTATCTGTGCAAGTCTGTCCCAGTCATCAGGCCACTGATCTGCCACCCCTGCCTTCTAAGTTTCCCTTTTCTGTGTTTCAAGAGGCTTTTTGACCTTGAGATTAGAAAAATGTCTGACTATCAAGAGAATGAGAAGGAAAGTCACAGACTGGGAGGAAATATTGGCAAAACACATAATCTGACAAAGCACTGCTACCTAAAACATTCAAAGAACTCTTATACTTTAACAACAGTTAAATGTGGGCCATCTAAAATGTGGGCCTGGTCACATTATCACCAAGTAAGTACACAGAGAATAAACAGGCATCCGAAAAGATACCTGACATGATCCATTACAAGGGAATTACAAATTAAAACAACAGCCAGATGTCACTGCACACCTGTTAAAAAGACTGGAATCCAAAGTATCAAATGCTAATGAGGATGCTGAATGCAAAATGCTGAAGCCATTTTGAAAGACAGTTTGGCAGTTTCTTACAGAACTAAACATATTCTCACCATACGATCCAGCAATCAATCTTCTTGTTATTTACTCAAATGAGCTGAAAATGGGTGTCCACACAAAAATCAGATGCTTATGCAAGTTTGAGTCATAACTGTCAAAACTTAGTTGTCATACCTTATGGTACATCCAAACAATGATATCATTCGATGCAAAAAACAAGCACAGAGAACATGGAAGAATCATAAACACATACTAAGTAGAAAAAGTCACTCTAGATAGTTTTGTTCATGTGTGGAATCTAGAGAAACCAAACAAAGCATCAGACAAAAACAAACTCTAAGATTCCTGAGAGCTGATCATAGATCTGAGACACTCGGGAGGGAGAAGAGGCAGGGAGGAAGATGGGGAAAAGGAGAAAGAGAGCACAACAGACACGGTGCAAGACTTTGGTGGTGGAAAACTATGGTGACCACACCTGGGCAAAACAAACAAGGGTGTTTTTAAAAAATTTAAAAAAAAAACAATATTCTACTGTGTAAATATACCACAACTTGTTTATCCACTCATCTGTTTTGGGGCATTTGGGTTGTTTCCAGATCTTGGCTACTGTAAATATGCAGCAATAAACATCAGAGTGCATATTTCCTTTTGAGAAGAGATGATGCTAGATTAAGTCAGTCAGAAGGAAAAAAATAAATACCGGATGGTCTCACTTATAGGTGGAATAGAGAAAAACAAAAAGACAAGAAATAATCAAACCTAATAAGTTGACCACAGAACTGAAACATAGAGCAAAGGAGGGGGAGGGAGGGGACAGGTTAGGGAAGGGAGGAACACAGGATAAATGATGGGTCATGGTTGATAAGGTGACAGGAGAATGAAGGGGACTACAACACTACAAGAAAAAAAACTTTAATAAAATAAATCAATGAAAAATGATTTCTTAGAAAGTCAATCTGAAAAGGTAAGTACTATTTGATTATGACTGTACAATCTTTTTGACAAGGACACTGTGAAGTTAGTAAAAAGGATCAGAGGTTGGAAGAGGGATGAATAGCAGAGTACAGAAGATTCTGAGGGCAGTGAAATTACTCTTGATAATATAATAGTGGATATATGTCCCAACCCATAAAGCATACAACCTCAAGAGTGACCCCTAAAGTAAACTGTGGGTGATAATGATGTAGCAATGCAGATTCACTAAATTTTCAGCATATGGTGGTGGCCTATAGGGAGGATCTCTGTACCTTCCTCTCCTCTGTTTGACTGTTAACCTACAACTGCTCAAAAAAAAAAAAAAAAAAACTATTAAAAATTCCTAACTATATTTTTTATTTAAAGGATTTCTTCTATTGAATTATCAAATTCATCTTGAATTTAACTGAACATAGTGACAGGTATATAACTTTTAAAAAAAAAGTTAAAATCATTAACACCCTATTTCTCAATGGTTGAAGTACACACTCCAGTCTTCTATCTGATAACCTGTCCCCTGTCCCTCTCAGTAATTCTACCACTAAGCCCCTTCCCTGGGGAACAACATCTATCCCTACTGTTCCATGTGATTCTGGTGAAGCTGCACAGCAGAGTCAGCTGACCCGGATAGGAGTGGGCATGGGTGGCTCGCCAGAGCAGCATCCGGTGGCCGTGGTCCAGGAGTGGGCACGTGACCCCAGCCACCCACACGGTGCCCTTCCTTTGGCTTTTATATACTGACGCTGAGGAAGGTCATTTTCTTCTTTGACTTCTAGATGTAAAAATAGAAGTCTGGAAGGATCAACAACCACACCTCCTTTTCCTCTAGCTGCAGGAAAGAAATCCATCAGCAATAGGAGAAAAAGGAACCAACCCTAAGAAAGGAGCAAAGTCATGGAGAGACAAGGCATCTGAGATTCCTCTTGAGTCACTGAAACAGGATTCACGCCCCACAAGTACACCAGGTACTTGACACAAAATGAATGCTCTTGGTTTTGCTTAAACCAAGATACTAGCTTTTCCTTCCCTTGCACTTGAGAAAAGTCTTGATGTACACACAGAGGCTTAGATTAATACAGCAAACTCTTCAGCATAGCTGGATCAGCTTTAGGCTTTCTTTTAGATCTATTGCTGCTTCTGCTTATTCCCAGGCTCAGATTACCCTTTAAATTTCTTGTGTAAATCTATAAATAGCTGATAGTACAAAACCAATCCACCCCCAAACTCATCTTTAGTTTTCAAAATGTTCTTGCTATTCTTGCCTGTTTATTCATCTAGATGCTTTTTAGAATCATTTTAACAAGTAACTCTTCCCTCTCAAAGACAGGCCCTGGGAATACCATAAGTCAATAGATCAGTGAGCTGACCGGACTTCTCCAAGTCTTTATGCTAGCTGTTGTTGTAATGGGTTGTTTTTTCTTCACAATTAAAATTATTCTGGAGCTCTAGTGAGTAAATCTTTTCCTTCTTTAAATTATATTTTCTAAAAAAAAAATAAATAAATAAATTATATTTTCTGACTAATGTAGAAAAGCTAGTGACTCTGAATGTTTACTTTACAACCAACCAATTTTCAGCTCCACTACAGTGGCCAGAACTATCAAGATAAGGCCTGATAACACTGGTAAGATATCCAGATCTTGTTCTGATTTAACAGGAAGCATTTCTAGTTGTTCTCATAATGTTCCATACTGGTTTCAAAGTGTCACTTTCTTCCAAATCAGGTTATAGGATATATGCATGTCCTGACTTGGCCACAGCTGTACTCTTTTCTGTTTAACAGAAGTTTTAACAAGTTTCACTTAAGGTTTTCCTCAATAAAGACATTTTGAACAGGCATCTATTCCCGTTTTGCCAGAATAACAGAACAAGTCCTTAGTATATAGTAGCATCATAATAACAAAAATGTTTAAAGTCAAACAGAAACCCAGTACCTTAATAAATCAATCTTTTTCTCCATACTCTCCATATTCCCAATAAAAAACAAACAAAATAAATACATTTAATACTTGTATAGAGAAACTAACCAGCCTATCACAGGAAGATGTCTTCTGAATGTGCATAAAATTGAAAGCATTATAAAAATTATCTAAACCCTGGATTGTTTCATCTTGCTAAATCTCTCAAGCCAAATTTATTTTAAATACTAGGCCTCATTTACCACCTAACTTCTCTTAAAATCTGCATAAACTAGTAGCAGCCACATGTATCTGCAATGAAATCTGAGGTTCCTCTCCATGACAGCTTCCTCCACTCCAAAGTGAGGCCTGAGGTGATTTATTTCAAGACTATATCTAGTTTGTCTAGACTGGGCCATAAAGGACTTTATCATAATAATCCTTATTTGCTGGCTTTGTAAAGATTCACAATGAATTTACCCTTAATCCTTGAAAGTAGTTTAAAGGGTTTAAGATCTATGGACAAAGTAAGAGACCCTTAGCTAGTCTACTGAATTAATATGTTTCTCATATGTACATTTTGGGTAAAGCACTGGGAATACTGTTAATTTTCAAGAAGCCCTGTAATGATAATAAAACAATGTCTCACTTAGAAAATAAAATATGTAAGTGCTGGCAACTTCCTTCTCTGCATGCTAAAACTTTTAAGATAAAAACATATGATATCACTATAGTAAACATAATTAAAAACCCTTCTTCTGTGCTCAGAACAGGTCACTGTGTGCGCAGTCACAGCCGCCCAGCGTCACTCAGAGTGGCAGGGGCCCGAGTCAGGGCTCTCCTGCTTTGCTGTCAGCTCATTCTCTGTGTCACACTGACTTCTGCTCCTTCTCTCACTTCTAGCCCACCTAATGCAGGCATTAAAGGAAAGTAAACTCACTGAGAGCCTAAGGGTTTCTCCAGAGAATCAAGTTCCCAGCTCTAGTGCCAGACGTGAAGAGCTGCATCGATGGGACAAGAGGGGGCATGGCCTTGACAAACATCCCGTCTGTATAGTACTTCATAGTTTCAAAAGAGCTCTTACCTCCTCCCTGATTCAGTCATCCACAATAATTCCGTGAGGCAGACTGCAAAAAAGTTATTTTCCAAGTGGAAAGACTCAGACTTTTCTAGCTGAGCGACCTTCCAAAAGTTTCCAACTGCCCTCTGTTTCAGTGCCTGCATCTCCAAAACAATGCTGGCCTTGAGGCTTCAGATGCCTCTGATCTTCACGCGCTCACATGTGCCCAGGAGAACAAGTGGTCTGACTGGGGACTCGGCTGCGACAGACCCACCCACCCAAATAGTCACTTCACATGGCAGCCACCAGGCACCCCCCTTATTCTTCTCAGACCACACTGCACTCCTCTTCACCCTCATAACACATATGGAAGGTGATGATGCGCAAGCACCATGCCAAACACTGTCCCTATCACTGAGTCTTTGTTACATCAAACACATCCCACCTGAGACTCCTCACTAGCAGTTTGACACCCTTAACCCTTGGCCTTTGCCTGGACCAAAAAAGCAAAGTCCAAAGTATTTCAACTAATAACCAAGTGTCACACGATTCCACAGGGTCGCTGAACATCCAGATTCCTCTCTGCCAGAGGTCCACAGGTCACAACCACAGGCCACACTCAGCCCACTCTCTATTCTGGCCCACCCCACAAGGTAAATATGCTTTTACATTTTTAGATGGTTGAAATCAAAGGAGCAATAATATTATGGGAGAGCTGTAAGTTAAATGCAACTCAAGTAATAGTGTACATGCACAGAATAGGAACACGTCCACTTAATGACATATTAGCAATGTGGTCTTTGAGACCAAGGCCTTACAACTAAAAAACTTAAAATATTTATCATCATTACAGAAAGTCTGGTGTTCCTTAATGTATTCAAAGAGAACGTGATAGATCAAGTCTACTAGGTTACACTATATCTTCTTGAGCTATCCTATGTATTTTGGAGAGAAGGGCAAAGAACTGTATAGAATGAGACCTAAAGTTTTTAGATGCACAATGGTAAAGCTGTCTTCCTCAACATCCTCCATATTTCCATTCCAGTTCAAGTCAAAGGCTCAGCTATTATCATACTTGTTATTGATTTTTTAAAAATCGTGTTGAACATCTACGGTGCTTTTTATACATTAAATTTTAGTTATAATTAAAACTTCAAATATTTTTTTAAAGTAGCCACTAGGATGCTTCCCTAAAAATAAATAAACAAGTAACTAGGGTTGGCCAGGATGTGGAGAAACAGGAACTCTTGTATGTTATTGGTAGGAATGCAAAATGCTGGCTATGGAAAACTATTCCTTTAAAAATTAGACACTGATTTATCTATATGACCCATGAATTTCACTTCTAGGAATATACCTTTCCCCCAAAATTGAAAACTGGGATTCAAAAAGATACTGGTATATCCATGTTCAAAGGAGCATTACCTGCAACAGCAATCCAAGTGCTCATCAATAGATGAAGAGACAGAGAAAATGTACACACACACAAGGGATATTATTCAGTCTTTTAAAAAAAGGGGGGCAGTGAAATTCTGACAAATGCTACAGTATGGATGATCCTTGAGGACTTTGTGCCAAGTGAGATACAGTCATAAAAGGACAAACACTAGGATTCTCCTTATGTGAGGGTATTAGAATAGTCAAATCTCTGTGATAGAGGTAGAAAGTAGAACAGCAGCTGCCAAGTCCTGGATGATGGAGGTAGCAAGGGACAGGGAATTAGTCCTAATGGGTGCAAAGTCTCAACTGGGGAAGATACAAAAGTTCTGGAGGTGAAGTGTGGTGATAATGATCACATGACAATGTGAATGTACTTAATGCCACTGAACAGAGCGTTTATAAACATGGTTAAAACGGCAAATCTTGAATGTATTTTACAATTTAAAAAAATTAGCCAACAACAATGAAAGAAACCTCTGTCATAATGAAATGCAATCTATCCACATACTGCACAGAAGGGAGAGTGAGCTCTGACCTGTGCCACAAGGACAGAGAAAGCATCACAAGGGAAAGTAAGCCATAGAAAACCCCAGAGTGTATGATTCCACCAGTGTAAATGTTCAGAATAGATAAAACCAAAGACACAAAACAAATTATTAGCTGATAAGGATGGGGGTAGGAAGCGAGGGAAATGAAGAGGGACTTCTTTGCAGGCATGGTATTTCTGTTTGGGGATAAAATAGTCTGAAACAACACAGGTGGTACCATGCTGTGAATACACTAACATGCTACTGTATTATTAAAAGGGTTTAGAGTGATACTTTATTTTTGCCTACTTTTAAAAGTGTTTAAAAATGCATTGTTATGTTTTTTTAAAAGTCATGCTTACTTGGACATCCTGCAGGTAATAAGTGGAGACATGTCACAGAAGAACTAGAACCTGTCTCACTGACAATCACAGCAATATGTTATGTCACCCAAAAGTCATTTGTCTGATGAAAAGAAACACTGAAAGGACATTCTCTTAATAAACACAATTCTCTGATTATTTCTTGACACAAATTTAGAAAACTATTACATTTTAATATAAATATTTAATCTTAGTCTGGAATTTGACGAGGACACTGTTTCATAGATGTCCACCAATTTCATTTCTGGTGCTATAAATAAGAGTTCACACTAATAGGAAACACACTACATATGGGAACACTGGTGGGGGAGTGTGAAAGGGATTTCCTGACAGACAGTTCACGGCCTCAGTTCATAATGCTAGAGAGGCCATTACCACTTGTGGCCAGCTTCACGGAAAGGTGGGGCTTTCAATTCAACCCCCACCCCCACTTCCTGAGAAGGGAACTGGGGTGGACAGGGGTCACCACTAGGATGTTAAAGGATGGAGCACACTCTGGGCGCTCTCGGTCTTGTGGCCTCTGCTCACATTCTGGTCTCTAGTCGGCAGACACAATCTGGAGTGGGAGAGACAGCAATCTGGCCATATGCCAGCTAACGAATTTTCTTTTCCTTTTTCTCTCTCAACACTCCTTTCCCTCACGTCCTACATGAATAGATAAACCCTTTCTGTGTCTATGTGTCTGCTTTTGAATTCTGAGGACTTGCTAGCTGGGTTCTCTCCCCCACCCACTGTCCTCTAACAATGATTGACTCATTTGCCCCCTGACCTAATTGAGAAGAGATGTTCTCTCCTCAAAAAGACACTAGGAAAAAATTATCTTTAAATGGAAAGAGATGCCAAAGGCATTCATAATCAAAGGAAAAACGAACGATTTCTCAGCAATTTTATTACCGTAACTTACTTTCAATGTTTTTTCAATCACATTGGCAGTCTCACACTTTAAATAGAAACAACTCAGTTGAGAATATAACAGTGAGAAAGAAGACATGGTGT
The DNA here is from genome assembly GCA_004024945.1 of Uropsilus gracilis. Lineage (NCBI taxonomy): Eukaryota > Metazoa > Chordata > Mammalia > Eulipotyphla > Talpidae > Uropsilus > Uropsilus gracilis. The sequence continues at coordinate 11,967 of PVHY01014239.1, forward strand.
TTGAGGACCATGAAAACCACATAAAGCAAAACTAAAATTTGTGGAAGTAAAGGTAGTTTTTAATACATATCAAGATCTAAGGTTAAGGAACAAGCTTTTATTTAATTGTACTCAAAGGGGGGAAAAACACAAAGATACTAAATAAGCAATAAGGAAAAATTGTCACTGCAATTAAGAAAAAGAGATGGACCACAAGCTAAAAGTAAGGAATCCTAATTGCCATCATCTAGGAGAACAGAGGCAATAGAGGAAGCAGTAATGGTGAGAGGTCATATATCGTTACTACAGGAAAAGAAAAGGAGGTGCAGGGGAAGCAAAACGAGTTCCTCCAACCAAATGTTAAGTGTCAGCATCTCGACCCTTACTGTTTGAATTTGAAGGAGAAAAAAGTAAATTTATAAGCAGCATAGGAAATAAAGCAATGTTTCTCAAACACTTGAGTCACTTGCCTCAAACTGGTCTGTAGACGATTCTCCAAGCCCATACAATCTCTATGAGAATTTTAAAATTGTGTCTTCATATCATTATTACTCTAAAAACACAGGCATAAGCCTATTCCGGATCATCCAGTTGCTTCCCTGAAAACAGAGCTGGCCCAGGGATTTTTTTTCCCAGTCCATGTGCACTGCTGTGTTTACCACTGGTGTCAACCAAACAATAGGATGGTAATTGGTTGGTACTAACTGTCAAGAATAAAACAGGTCTGAGAAGCGCCTAACACAGATATGTCAAGAGATGGTTGAATATCACCCCTGCAAGGTGTTACAGTTTTTAGAATAAAGGAAAGTGATGAGAGAGCTGAGCCATGCTGTGACAAGGTAATAAGGGGCTTCCCAGGGCCTCCCCAGCAGTCCATCTCATGTTCATATTGAGTAGCAATTTGATTTGATTATCATCTGTTCCATAAAATTTATTTTAATTTTATTGGTTTTGTCATTTTGTCTGTAAGTTGTAAGCGTGTTTTGTTTTTTATAATCTTTTATGCCTAAGAAATCTGTGCTGTGTGAAGTTCTACATTATAATAAAGAGTGCCAGGAGCAGTCAATGAGAAAAGGACAGCCTTTTCCGCAATGGTGCTGGGGACGCCAGATAGCAATGTACAAAAGAATGAAGTGGGACCTTTACCATATACTACAATCAACTCAGAATGGATCAAAGATGTAAATTAACAGCTAGAACTACAAGATTCTTAGGGGGGGGGGAAAAACCCACTGGGAAATCATGACATTGAATCTGATAAATATTTATTAGCTATAACACCAAAGCACAGGCAACAGAAAAAGAAAAGTAGATACAGTGGACCCTTGATAAGGTGAAACCTTTTGGGTATCAAAAAACACTATCCAGAGAGTGAAAAAACAACCAATAAAATGGCAGAAAATATGAGTAAGTCATGTGTCTGATCAGAGACTAACTAATATCCAAAACATGTAACGAACTCATACTCAACAACAAAACCCCAAGCAACCCAACTCAAAATTGAACAAAGAACTTAGACATTTCTCAAAAAAAACCATATGGATACAAGTTTACTTGCTGATACTCAACATTATTAGTCATTAGAGAAAAGCAAATCAAAAACAGCAAGATACTATTTTAACCCACTAGGGTTGTTATAACAAAAAAACAGCATATAAATTCTGGTGAGAATGTGGAAGTAATCAGGACTCTCATACATTGCTGATGGCAGTATAAAATAGTTCAGCTGTAGTAGAAAACAATTTGGCAGTTCCTGAAAAAATTAAACACAGAACTGACACATGATCAGGTAATTCCACTCCTAATTATATACCCAGAAGAACTGAAAGCAGAAACTCAGGTACATTATACACCAATATTCATAGGAGCCTTATTCACAATAGCCATAAAGTGGAGAAACTACTCAACTGGTCCATCAGCAGATGAATGGATAAACAAAATGTGGGACAACTATACAATGTAAATTAGTCAGTCTGAAAAAGAAAAGAAATTCTGCTATAAACTACAACATGGATCAACCTTAAAAATAGTATGCCAAGTAAAATAATAAACCAGAAACAAAAAGGACAAATATTATAGATTCCACTTATATGAGGAATCTAGAAGAGGCAAATTCCTTGAGAAAGTAAAAGAGATTAGTTGCCAGGGGCTGGGAAGTGGGGAAAGAACAGTGAAAAGAAATTGTTCAATATGTAGAGTTTCTGTTTGGGATGATGAAAAAGTCTAGAAATGGATAGTGGTGATGGTGTACAACAGCGTAAATACACCCAATGCCATTGAGCTGTAAACTTAAAAATAGAAAAAATGACAAATTTTATGTTCTATATATTTGTTTTGCCACAGTAAGAAAAACTTAATGCTGGATAAATGGCAAAAAAAACTTAAAAAGATAGGCATCTGAGAAACATTGTGACAGTTAAAATTAAAAATCAAGTCACTTAGGTGATATTTAGAACTAGACACAAGCAACATATATTCTATGGCTATAAACAGGTAAAAGCATGAGAAAACAGATGGAAAGGACAGGTATCTGTCTAGTACGTGTGGTTATCTCTGGAAAAGAGGAGAGGCAAATGGGAGCTATACCAATGGGTACCCAAAAGTCTCTGAAAGTTCTAGTCCTTAAGCTTAAAAAATAAGGAAACTTAATTCCTTACACTTAAAAAAAAAATTCCTTAAACTTAGAAATCCAAAAGATCTTTGAACTTGTTTTCATGTACCATTTATATAATTTCCTTTGTGAAGCATGGAAATATTTTTGCTTATTTTTGATTGGATGGTCTGTCTTCTTGAAATTTAAGGGCTCTATACATTTTTTGAATAGAAATTATTTGCAGAACACACATTTTGTAAATTTTTTTGCCAGTTTTTGCTTGTACTCTTTTTTAAAAACTGTAAAACTGTAATACAATTATTACCCTTTAAAAAAAATCTAAAAGATCTATTTCTTAAACTTAAAAAAAAAAAAGGAAGAAAGGAAATGAGGGAGGAAGAGGAAATCAAGCTAAGTTCGGATCCTGAGGGGTTCATTATGTTACTCCACATGTTCCCCACATGTTTGAAATAGTAATAAAAATCTGAAATGACTAAAAATAGCCATCTACACAATGAACAGAGCCCACTGACACAGGGTCATGTTACCCAGCATACCATGAAAGGCATCTCCCCGTTCCTTCCCGCCTCCTCCCCATCAACGGGCAGTTTTCAGCATTCACTAGGCCAGACTGATCACTCACCCTGAGGCCCAACAATTTTTGCTTGCCTCCAAATCTGCAAATAAAATAAACAACTAATTCCCATTAGAAATTATGTAAAAACTAAGGGCCGGGCATGGTGGTGCATGCCTGTAGGTGGCAGCCTAGGAAGCCACAGTCAGGGCCAGGGATTGCAGTTCGAGTTCCACTTGGGGCATGTAGCAAGACCTAGCCCCCCCAAAAATAGCTGGGCATGGTGGTGCGTGCCTATAAACCCAGCTACCTGGGAAGCTGAGGCTGGGGACTGCTTGAGTCTGTGGTACCCCGGGCAACGTGAGCCTGCAGTTCCACGGGCAAAAATAGCGAGACCTAGTCTCAAAAAAAAAAAAAAAAGAAATTATGTAAAAACTAGCCAGGTGTAGTGGTGCGCGCCTGTAATCCCGGCTACCTGGGAGGCTAAGGCTAGGGGTCACTTGAGTCCGCAGGTTCGAGACAACCCCGAGTAACATAGTAAGACCTAGTCTCAAAAAAAAAAATTATGCAAAAACTGCAGCATTTCTATCAATGTACAAGTAAATTTTTCTTAGTTAATAGTTAAGTTTGGGTTCATAATTATTCAAGTAACTGAAAACTGCATTAATAAAAGGCAAAAATTCCTGAAGAAACTGGGAACCACAACTTGAAGCTTACCAGTTATATCAAAAATATATAAATGCCAGCCTGGACCCCCCGATAGCCTCTTCCTTTCTCTTTCAATTTTATCCCAAAAGGGGGAATTTACCCAACGATATATTTCTCCAGCACTACCCAACAGAACTGTGCATGCCCACAAAAAAACCTGAGCGCTCATAACAGATTTGTGATAAGGCCGGGCACGGTGGCTCGTGCTTGTAAGCTTCAGCCTATGAAGCGGCTGGGACTAGGGATCGCAGTTCGAGTCCCGCCTGGGGCCCGTAGCGAGACCTAGTTCCAAAAAATAACTGGGTGTGGTGGCCCACACCTGTAATCCCAGCTACCTGGGAAGCTGAGGCTGGGATTGCTTGAGTCTGTGATACCCCAGGCAACGAGAGCCTGCGGTTCCATGGGCAAAAATAGCAAGACCTAGTCTCAAAAAAAAAAAAAACAGATTTGTGATAGCTGTGACTATCGTGGAGATAACCCCAGTATCCATCTCTGATGTCTGGGTCAACAAAATGTTTGTATCTCCACATCAGAATAGTCTATGGCCACATACAGAAAAGAAGGCTTGACACATGTGATGAGGAGGATGAACCTTGAAAACATTATGCTGAGAGAAGGTAGGCACAAAAGACATGCTTGTTTTAAGTCCACTAATCTGCAATGTCCACAACAGGCAAATCCCTGGAGACAGGAAGTACAGAGGCAGCTGCCTGCCTGAGCTATGGGGACGCTGGGGGTCAGACAGCAACTGCCAGCAGATACAAGATTCCTTTCCTCAGTGGGGAGAAAGTTGTAAGACTGTTGCGGTGATGAACACACAATCCTCTGGTGGTACTAAGCAAAATTTGAACCGTACATTTTAAATGGGCATAAGAAATGGTGTGTGAAGGACATCTCAATGACACTGCTAATGAAAAAAGGGGCAGGAGAAGCTGGAGTCACAGCCACTGAAAAGGTTGACCCTACACCTGTACGCTACCAGGAAACAAAATAATAGGAACGGGAGACTCTGCAGTCAGAAAAAGACTTGCACATCTGGTGATGTCTACTTTACACACACACACACACACACCAAAACAACCTCACTTTTCAGTTAGCAGGTGAACTTTGGTAAAAAGCAAATTGCTGCCCTCTTTGAAATACTGAGAACACTTGCAGACCATACTGAACCCCTGAAGCTACCTAGGAATCCCAAGACCGTCACTGAATAGGCATTCAGAGTTGTCAATGGGAAAGCAATCTAGTCCCAGACCCTGCAACTTCTCTACTGTCATGAGAGTCCAGAGCCCATCCACATCCACTGGTCTCAGCCCCCTCCTGGTCCTCGTGGTTTCACAGGATAATCTTCAAGCCCCACGGAGGGTAGTAAAAACAAAAAAGACACTCTTTTCACCACTAACCTTCTTACCAATAGTACATGTCCTTAAGTTTACCATGAATTAGAACCGTCGTCCCATTTTATAAAAAGGTACATAATTCTGATCAAGTCTGAACAGACGCTTCTCGTGTGGAAGACACAAGAACCAACCTTTTTAATTGCTAAATCCCTAACCGTGCCTAGCTCCTGGGCATGTGATCATCTGGTCAAGGACAAACAGCCAATGTTCTGATTTAATAGTGCCAAGTCCACTATTACCTCACTTTCAGATAAGATAGTGATAGGATGAGGAAAAAAACAAGCCACACTAGTGAAATTTCAGTGTAGAATGACAACACAGTTAACACACTCACAGAGAGCACTCAAAACACACACAACAAACTCATAAGAAAAATCTCACAATCATTAATGACACCAAAACAAAGATAAGTAAAATGACAAAACCAAATTTACCTGGTGGTGGAAGAGAGGAACTAGGGAGACTTCAGGGAAGTGGCAACAGGGTACCTCGCTCACTGTTAACCCTCCCACTTTTTCTGGGAACACATAAGAAATCTAGCAATCTTATTTTGAGGAACACAGATGTAGAAACTATCTGAAAAGGAAATAATACTTTGCATAAGCATGATTCCATTGCTTTTTCTCAGGCTAGAAAATGAAAACAACAACAACTTAGATGACCAATTGGGGTTGCTTATACTGTCCTACCAGTGCAGCAGGGAGAGCACCAAAGGAATCACGTATCATTTTGTGACTTTTGCTTTTAGCCATATAATATGTATTTGAAACATCTCATGTCAGTTTAGACATGAGCAGAATTAAAACGTATGAATGCACAGGCTGTTTCCAGCACTTTCTCTCCAAGTGCTGCAGTGAACACCATTCTGTACATGTCTCTGCACACATACTGTGACTACTGGCACAAGGATGTATAGCTACATGTGGAACAGACACAATAAACTTCAGCATATTCCTACAGAGAAATATATTCACCATTGTCCTATCCAAGTGGTATGCATACACTATGGGAAATACATGGAAAGATCCTGCAACATGAAACAAAGAGAAGCATTAAGAATTTTCATGTTAGCCAGGCATGGTGGCATGTACCTTTAATGGCAGTCTACAGCGCGGCTGAGACTAGGAATCACTTGAGTCCACAGTTTCAAGACCTACCAGGGGCAACATAGCAAGATCTAGTCTCAAAAAAAAAAAAAAAGCTGGGCATGATGGCGCACACCTGTAATCCCAGCTACCTGGGAAGCTGAGGCTAGGGATCCCTTGAGTCCATGGTACCCCAAGTAATGTGAGCTGTAGCCTATGTTCCCCAGGCAAAATAGTGACAGGTCTTTCACAATGACACAAATATGAGTTTATGGAGGTAAATTGAAGCTTTATAATGCAGAGCTTTTAAATGGCATGCTTGGGTGCAGCTTATGGTCAAGCTGATCAAATATACAAGAAGAATGATTAAAAGCACAACCTAAAATCTTTCCATTACCAAAGGGAAGGACCAACGAAATTGCAGAACACATCAAATTTCCTTTTTTTTTTTTCTTGATGTTCTGAAACAAACACTCTGTGGTGATTGTAGCTGTTAATCATCTCCACATCACTCATCTAATTCAGCATTTTTACAGAATGTTTCTTTCCAAGTCAGCAGCCAGCAGTCTGGCACTGGGCAGGCAGACACTCTGAATCTCATGGCAAAACCAAACACTCCTACATTTATCACAATTACAAAGAAAAAAAAAAAATGACTCATACTCTGCTACCTTGTGTCTTTACTCAAATTATTTACAAATCCTCCGGAGCTCCCTCAACTCCATCACCTCTGCAGCGCCAGCTGGCTGGAGGACAACCTAGTCTGTTTGTTATACATATGACTAGATGCCAGAAGCAGCAATGAGAGTGCGTGTGCAGAGACGTACACAGAATGGGGTGTACTGCAGCACCAGGGGAGGAAGAGCGGGAAGCAGCCTTCACAGTCATCACTGAAATTAGAATATAGCTATACAGCTTAGTTCTATATTGCACTTAAACTGACATGAAAACATTTCAAATACGTATTTGTGGCTAATAGCGAAAGTCACAAAAATGTCAGTTATTTCCTTTGGCGGTCTACCTGATGCCTTGGCAGGTCTAGAAGGATCCCAGAACAGTGGCAACAATCACTACCTCTGAAGAAGCTGGTGGTTACACATGACTCCTGCCTTTTCTGCAATATCTCAAGTCCTTGTAAAGAGAACAAAATCATGCCTTACTTCCAGAATAAATTTTAACTTATGGAAAAGTCTTTGGATCACAAACTGCATGTGGCCGGGCATGGTGGCTCGTGCCTGTAAGCTTCAGTCTATGAAGAAGCTTCAGTCTAGGGATAGCGGTTCGAGTTCCGCCTGGGGCCCATATCAAGATCTAGTTCCAAAAAAACAGCTAGGTGTGGTGGTGCGCGCCTGTAATCCCAGCTACCTGGGAAGCTGAGGTTGAGGATTGCTTGAGTCTGTGGTACTCCGGGCAACGAGAGCCTGCGGTTCCAGGGGCAAAAATAGCAAGACCTCGTCTCCAAAAAAAAAAAAAAAAAAAAAAAAAGCATGTGATTAACCTACTGCTCCATTAAGGGAATTAAAATGTACATGAATGCAGGTGATTTGAAGGGCATTAAAGGCACTCGTTTAAATACATAAATACTCTGTGCCTCTCTGACAATGTTAATAAAACAAGGAACCCACACTGGTAGTGCAAGAACAAATTTCTTATACACTATCTCAGATTCCTGAATAAGCGTCTTTACTTTCAATTCAAAATATAAGGGCTAAGGACAAACCTCACTTCAATGAAATAATGTCTGTGCCCATAGGAGTATTTTGAGGTTTTTTTCATTTAGTTGGTCTGGTTTTAATCTACATAGAGAAGTTAGTGGGAAGGAAAAGCTATTTCCTCTTCAACATAACCTCCATGAACCCTAGCATCTCATCTCCCCTCACCCTCCAACTAGGACCCCTCTAGAGCAATGGGGTATGAGGTTAGTGACCTATCAGGGGGTTGTGACAATCAGCCAGATTTGCTTTAAAAGAGCTTTTGAGGAGCAGTCCTCAACCTGTGCTACATATTAGTATTTTGAATTATGATGTGAGTTTTCTCCCCACACACTTATTAAAACAAAATCTGAGAAGAGAGATCGAGTCATCAGAATGTTGGTTGTTTTTTTTTTTAACCTCCTCAAATTGAAAACTCCACATGGAAGCAGTTTAGGGAGTAGTTATTCTTCTCATAATCTTCCTGGGCTATAGGAAACACAGGGATGCTCAGGGAGGAAATGCTTTGCTGAACCATGTTTTGACTTGAAATCATAGGGTTAGACTCATAGGACTAGACTCTGGGTACATGGGGACCCATTACAGACTAGGGTTCACCTGAGCCCTGGTCTCAGGTGAAAATAGTCATTCCACTACATGTAAAACTTGGGAGAGTCATTGAACCTCACTGAGGCTCAGTTATCAGCTGAAAAAAGGATGGGAAAGAATAACATCTGAAGATGCTTTGCTGCTGTGATGACTCTACCATGTTGCTACAAATCAGTGAAATCCATAAGCAGAGTGGTCCTTAAAGAAGCACAAGAGACCAGGCATGGTGGCGCATGCCTGTAGGCGGCAGCCTAGGAAGCCGTGGCCAGGGCCAGGGATTGTGGTTTGAGTCCAGCCGGGGGCACATAGTGAGACCTAGTCCCAAAAAAATAGTTGGGTGTGGTGGCACACACCTATAATCCCAGTTACCTGGGGCTGGGGATTGCTTGAGTCTGTGGTACCCCGGGCAATGTGAGCCTGCAGTTCCACAGGCAAAAATAGCAAGACAATTGTCTCAAAAGAAAAAAAAAAGAAGAAGAAGCACGAGCACATTCTTCTGCAATGTATGAGATTTGTCACATGCAGGAAATCCTCATTTAAGATGGTGAAGAGGTCCTCGGAAATTAATAAGGAAAGCAGGTGCTCAAATAATGCCCCTTCATTATCACTAGCATCTTTTTCCTCATCAGTATTATGATAGAACAACACTGAGCCAAATATTATTCTAGGACTAACTGTAAACAATTTTGTGCTGGTCAATATAAAAATCCTACTTCTCATCACATCATAAAGCACCCTATCGAACATAGTTATATCCTATCACATCAATTCACAAATAGAAAGTAAATTGGTTGCCTAAGTTCCAAAATAAATACAAACATCTGGAAAAAAGAAAAAAATAAATAACGTTTTCCCTACTAACCCCACTGATTTTTAAAATATTTTTCCATTTTTCTATAGTAGAGACATACATGACATAAATTTCATCACTCTGTTTTTAAGTTTACAGTCCTGTGGCAAGAAGTACAATAATACTGTGTAGCCATCAGTACCCATTCACAAAACTTTCTAACTCAGGCCGGGCACGGTGGCTCGTGCCTGTAAGTTTCAGCCTATGAAGCGACTGGGGCTAGGGATCGACTGGGGCTAGGGATCGTGGTTTGAACCCTGCCTGGGGCCCATAGTGAGACCTAGTTCCAAAAAAACAGCTGGGTGTGGTTACGCACGCCTGTAATCCCAGCTACCCGGGAAGCTGAGGCTGGGGATTGCTTGAGTCTGTGGTACCCCTGGCAAAGAGAGCCTGCAGTTCCACGGGCAAAAATAGCGAGACCAAGTCTCAAAAAAAAACAAGAAAACACTTTCTAACTCTATTATTGAAGTATAACTGACATACAAAATATTTAATATATATAACTCGACAAAGGGGATAAGTATATACTAATGACTATCACCCTATCAAAGCGAGAAACATCCATCACCTTGTACGGTTCCTTCTGCACTGTTTGTTTTTTGTTTATTTTTAATATGTGCGGTAAGAATACTTAACATAAGAGCTATATCCTCATTGTAAATTGTAAGCATATAATACAGTACTATTAATATACATATATGTGGTATACAGCTCTAGAACTTATTTATATTATGCAACTAGAACATTGCTCCAGAACTTTTTAATCCACTCCAAATGATATGCTGTGCCCACTAAACACTAGCTCCCCATTCTTCCTTCCACCCAGGTCCCAGCAATCCTAGTCTACTTTCTGTCTCTATGAATTTGATTATTTCCTATGTACATTTCGTAAGTAGAATCAATCAGTCAATATCTGGCTTTTTCACTTAGCATGTCCTCAAGGTTCATCCACGTTACAGCATGAGCCAGAATTGCCTTCCTTTTTCAAGGCTGAATAATATTTTGTGTATGTATGTACCACATTATGTCAACTCATTTCATCTTCTTAGATTGCCTCACACTTATCTTTTTAATCATGTTACTCTGAAGTCAAGTAAACTAGAAATGAAACTTACATCATCAGTATTTCTTTAAAAGGAAAAAAAAAAAAAGAAAGAAAATCAGACATACCCTAGGCCATAAAACAGACTTAACAAATTTAAAACAGGAATCATACAATGTATGGTCTCACAACACAAAGGAATTAAACTAGAAATAAAGACACCTGGAAGATCCCAAAATATAGTAACTGGAGATTAAACACACAATAGTGATTAAAATATTCGGAAATTAAACAGTGTATTGGGTCAAAGAAGAATTCAAGAGACATTTCTAATTAGATGAAAATGAAAATACAACTCACCAAATTTTATGGGATAAAAGAGCAGTGCTTAAAGGAAAACTTGTATTTAATGCAAATATTTGAAAAGATCTAAAACTCAAGTATCTCAGTACCTCTTCCTAGGAAACTACAAAGAGAGTCAAAGGATGCACATAAAAAATAATCAAAATTAGAACAGAAATCAATAAAAAGAAGCTAATAGAGAAAAATCAGTGGAAACAAAACCTAATTCATTCAAAATGAGGGAATTTTATGAACTTCTAGCCAGTTTGAAAGGGGAAAAAATACAAATTATCAGAATCAAAACTGAAAGAAAGTCTATCACAACCAATCCTATGGACATTAGCCGGGCACAGTGGCTCATGTCTGTAAGCTTCAGTCTATGAAGCGGCTGGGGCTAGGGATCATGGTTCAAGTTCCGCTTAGGGCAACACAGCGAGACATAGTCCCAAAAAATAGCTGGGTATGGTGGCGCACGCTTGTAATCTCAGCTACTTGGGAAGCTGAGACTGGGGACTGCTTGAGTCAGTGGTACCCCGGGCAACGTGAGCCTGCAATTCCACGGGCAAATAGCGAGACCTAGTCTTAAAAAAATAAAAAAAAAATCCTGGACATTAAAATTATAATAAAAGAACATTATGAATAACTGTCCACAAATTTGAAAACCTGGAAGAAATAAATTAGTTCCTTGAAAGAGACAATTTATTGGAATTTACAGAATAAAATAAAAGGACAACCATAGTAGGCCTGTTATCTATCAAAGAACCTGAATCAATAATTAATAACCTTATAAAACAGAAAGCACCAAGTCAGATGGGTTTATTGGAGAAATTTGGTAATACCAAAGATTAAAGGACATTATCTCAATCTTCTACAATCTCTTTCAGAAAGCAGATGTAGAATAAATACTCTCAAGCTTATTCTGTGATCAGTATTACCCTCACACCAAAAACCAGACATCATAAGACATATGACAAAGACATCACAAGAAAGGAAAGCTATAAACTAATATCTCCTTATGAAAATAACAGATGTAAAAATTCAACAAGTATCAATAAATTGAACCCAATAATGTACAAAAAGAATTATTAGTCATGATCAAGTGGGATTTATTCTGGGTATGCAGACTGGGTCAACATTTAAAAATAAACTATGGAATCCACTACAACTGGCCAAAAACCAAAAACTCATATGCCCATTTGAAGAAAAGCATTTGGAAATATCCAACACCAACTCAAAAACTGGAAATAGGGGGGAAGTTCCTGGATTTGAACACATACGAAACTCCTACTGTTAACATCATACTTAACAGTAAGAAATTAGGTATTTCCCTATTAAGGACAGGAACAAGACAGGTTGTCCACTCTACTTCTCCTATGTAATACCACAATGAAAGTCCTTACTAATGCCATCAAATAGGAAAAGGAACGAAAAATAGCTCAAACTGTGAAGGAAGAAATGAAACTATTCTTGTCAGTGACTTAATCAAAAGTAAAAAAATCCCAAAGAATCACCAACAAAAATTCCTGGAACAAATGACATCACAGCAAGACTACATTATGTAAGATTAATAAACAAAAGTCAACTGCTTTCTTAAATACCAGTAACAAACAACTGTAATTAAGATTTTACACACAATGCCATTTATATTAGCACCAATAAATAATCCAAATGGCCCCAAACAGACGAATGGATCAGAAAGTTATTGTATATTTATACAACAGAATATTATTTCACAATCAAAAAAGACAAATTTGATGCATTTGTGATAACATGGATGGAACCAGAGGGACTCATGCTAGCAGAAATAAACTAGAAAGAAATGAAAAATATTGGATGATCCATTTATATGCGAGATATAGGGAAAACAAAACAAAACACTCAAAAAGACAAGAAAAACTAACATAGAGCAAGGGGGGTAAAATCAGGGGAGGGATGGGCACAAGAGAGTAAGATTATGGTTCATGAGTGACAAGGTGGTATACCTCAGGGTATACAATGATGTTACATTTTTTTATTTGGTTGCATATATATATATTTTTTTATTTGGTTGCATATATATATATAAAAAGAATAAATAAAGGGGGAGGAGAGGGAAAGGGAGGAGTTGGGGGGGAGAAGAGATACTTAGGTATAAATCTAACAACACATATACAAAATCTGTATGAGGAAAAGTGCACTACTCTGATGAAAGAAATCAAAGACCTAAATAAATGGTACATGGAACACCACAAGTAAACCAACAGGAATAATGTTAATAATGTTAACAAGTGATTGCCATTTATTTTCAATTCGATTTACAGATTCAAAAAATCCCAATCAAAATTCCAACAAGAAACAGCTTATGGAAATTAACAAACTCATTCAAAAATGTAAATGGAAAGCAAAAGACAGAGACTAGGAAATACAACACAAGAACAAAGTCAGAGAACTGATACTACCTGATTTTAAAACTTAACAATAAAAGTCATCAAGACCATATGGTACTGGGAAAAGACAAACAGATCAGTGGAAGAGGAGTCGAGAAACAGACCTACACAAAATATAGTCAATTCATCTTTGACAAAGGAGTGAAAACAATTCAGTGGAGAAATGGCAGTCTCTTTAACAAGTGGTATTGAACAACTGGACGTACATATGCAAAAAAAAAAAAACGAACCTAAACAAAGATCTTACAACTTGCAGAAAAAAACTAACTCAAAACGGATCACAGACCTAAATATAAAGCACGATTATGGAATCTCTAGAAGATAACATAAGAGAAAATCTAGATGACCTTGGCAATTACTTTCTAGACACAATACCCAACACAGTTCATGAAAAAAAGAATTGATAAATTGGACTTCACTAAATGTAAAATCTTCCACTCTGCCAAAGATAGCATGTATTAGGAGAATAAAAAGGCAAGTTGTAAATGGGGAAAAGTTTTTTTTTACAAAACACAGGTCTAATGAAGGACTGGTACCCAAAATATACAAAGGACTCTCAAGCAGCTGAATAATAAGAACCAGTCAAAAAACTGGGCAAAAGATCTGAAGCTCCACAGAGAAAATACAGATGGAATATAGATATATAAAAAGATATGTGGCAATGTATGTCATTAGGAAGCTGCAAATTGAAACAATGAAAAACCACTACACACCTATGAGAATGGCCAAAATCCAGACTACTGATAACATCAAATGCTGATGTGGATTAAAAGAAAAATTTCGCACGTTGCTGATGGAGATGCAAAATAGTACTTAGGAGGCCAGCTTGGCAGTTTTTTTTTAAAAACGAAGCATGCTGTTATCACGTGATGCAGCAATTGCACTACGTGGTATCCAAAGGAGCTAAAAACTTAAGTCCACACAAAAATGGCACACAGAGGTTTTTCATGGCTTTTCTTCATCAGTGTCAAAGGCTGGAATAACCAAAATGGCCTTCAATACGTAAATGGATTAAACAATCAGGATCATCCATACACGAGAGTAAATTCAGGGTGAAAAAAAAGTGCTATCAAAGCAGAAAAGAAGAGGAGGGCTCTTCTTATATGTATACTGCTATGTGAAGCACCCAATCTGCGATGGCCACGTGCAGTGTGAGCCCAACTATACTGAATTCCGAAAAAGGCCAAACTATGGAGTCAGTAAAAAAGATCAGGGGTTGGTCGGAAGAGGGAGGAATGAATAGGCGGAGCACGGAGACTTTTAGAGCTCTTAAACTATTCTGATCCGTACCTACTGGTGGGTGTGTGCCAAAACCCAGACTGCGCAACACAGAGAGCAAGTCCTACAGTGAACTGTGATGTTCAAACAAGAGTAATGTAACAATACCTGGCTAAATAATTGTAACAAATGCAACATGTTAAGAATGAGAAACCGTGGGGCACGGTGGCGCACGCATACAGCAACAGTTATGGAGTCTGGGGTTCACAGTTGAGTCCCGCCTGGGGCAACCCAGAGAGAGTCCCAAAAAATGGCTGGGCATGGTGACGCAGCCTGTAATCCCAGCTACCTGGGAAGCTGAGGCTGGGGATTGCTTGAGTCCATGGTACCCCGGGCAGCGTGAGCCTGCAGTTCCACGGGCAAAAATAGTGAGACCTAGTCTCAAAAAAATGAGAAGCTGAGGTTGGGATGGAGGCAAGGAGGGAGCACAACAACTCTGCTTTCTGTTCAACGTTTCTGTGAACCTAAAACTGCTGTACATAAAATATGCAAACCCTGGGGAGGAAAAGACAGAGGAACATCGACTTCAGAACAGGAAAGTCCAAGATCTGAGAGACAGCCCTGATTTCCCTACTAGGGGCTACCACAAGCACCTAAGAAGGTGCAGCCAAATTGTGACTTGTTTTCTCCAAACTTTCTTTACCAAGTCACACTGCCCTTTCTTTACACAGCTGCTGCCACACTTGCTACATGGTTTTCATATGTAAACAGTGGCTTTTAAAATAAATATTTAATGGGGGGAGGATACTTGACAGATTTCTTCCAGCAGGAATCCTTCCCATTGCGCTGTCTGTGCCAGTTACAGGACAGGAGTGATTCACACTAAGGCCAAAGAAGACTAGCACATGGTGAAGGAGGAGAATCTAAGTTTAACTTCAAGGAAAAATAAGTGTGTTTGCCCTGTAGAGCTGAAGCCAGTGAGGACTCTGCTCTGCACAGCTCAAGGGCCACTAGATTCACCGTGATTTTCTTCAGCTACCACCAGCTGGCACCAAGGCCAGGTAGAGCTGGAAGCCAAAGGCTCCCCTGACAGTCCCAGCAGTTGAGCAAAGGACAAGCACAGTTCACTACAGGAGAATGAACTCCCCTTGCCACACCTGGCACCGATCCCAAATCCCACCTGGCTTCTTCACTTAGGGATGACAGCTCAGTTCCCCTTTCTCAGTCTTAGCCCAGTTCTTCAGTCAGAACTGTACCTTCAGGATAACCAAACAGCTGAGAAGAAAAGTTTCTGCTTTAAGGTGTATTCCTTAATACTCCTTAAAGCTACAAGCTATACTTGTAGCTAACAAGGTATAGAGGAATACTGTCTTATTTCAAGAGTGTATGAAATTACAAACACAGGCAATGATGAATCGCCACTAATGTCACAGAAAAGGAAGCCATTCAAATCTTATGTGTCTTCTGGGAAAAGTATATACCTCCACCTATGAAAGATTCTTGAAACAAGAAACAAATCTGAACAAGTCTCTAGATCTAATTACAAACTACTTTTGTAGAAGGTACAGGGGAACAATAGAACATATTAAATTGACACCACAGGAATGTAATCAGCAAAACAGTAAAAAAGTCTATAAGAAAAACCACCTGGTTCCTTCAACAAATAAATGAATGGGGGGCAAGGGGACATAAATTACAGATGGCAGGGGAAGCTATGGACTAAAAGATTTAAAGGACATATCAACCAATAATAATGTAAAAACCTCATTTAGATTCAGATTTGAACAGCTCATTAAAAGTGACTATGGGGGCCGGGCACTGTGGCTCGTGCCTGTAAGCTTCAGCCTATGAAGCGGCCGGGGCTAGGGATCACGGTTCGAGTCCCGCCTGGGGCCCATAGCGAGACCTAGTTCCAAAAAATAGCTGGGCGTGGTGGTGCGGGCCTGTAATCCCAGATACGTGGGACGCTGAGGCTGGGGATCGCTTGAGTCCGTGGTACCCCGGGCAATGAGAGCCTGCAGCTCCACGGGCAAAAATAGCGAGACCTAGTCTCAAAAAAACAAAAACAAACAAAAAAGTGACTATGGGGGTGGGGGGATGATTATGGAGGGGGAAATGCAGGAAATATAAGCGTTAGATATTTGATGCAACCAAGAAAGTTTTGCTAATTTAATAGTATTGTAGTGTGGTTTCTTTTTAAATCCTTATATAGTACTATACAGAAATATTTACATGAAATGATATGACAGCTAGAATTTGCTTCAAAATATCAGGTGCAAATGGGTTGAGGTACAGGTGAAATAAGCCTATAGGGCACAGTGAAATGAGTTGATGACTTTTGAAGCTGCATGACTAGCATGTGGAAGTTTATCATTCTAATCTCTCTGTTGCCATAAAATATTTTGTAATTTCCATAATAAAAAGGTCTTAAGAACATGAATAATTCCAGATCTCCTAATTTCTTGGACAGAGGTCAACCATCAGAGTATATCCTGTTTACCATCTATCTCGATTATGCTAAATACTACAGATTCAACGTCCCTTCAGAGTTTATCATTTCATGCTAATATAATGAGTTTTTCTTTAAACCCTCCACAACCGGACCAGTCTTCTGAATTTCTCAATCCAACCAGACCATAGTTTCTTAGAAAGCAAGGAATACATTTCATTGTCTTTACTTTCCATAATGAGCTTTGCACATAGCAGTTAACTATGCAACCAGCAAGTGGGGGATCAGTTCTGGCCTGTTCAGAGACACCAACAGCAGAAACACCAACAAGTGACATAATACCAAAAGCAGAAAATGGTTAAAAATTCCATATGTAATAAAGAATTGGGTGATCATATAGTTACATGCACCTAATAATATACTACTTGGTGTTAAAAAGTAACAACATTACACAAAACAATATGGATCAACTTCTGAAATCATGCTGAGAGAAGTCAGGTAACAAAAAACTGCACAGTGTATATAATTCCATTTATATAAAGTCCTAGAAAAAGCAAAAGCAGTTGCTTAGGGCATGGGACAGTGTCAGAGACCCAAGCGAAAGAGAACATGGGTGCTTTTAGATGATGAGAAACTTTCATATTTTCTTCTTGTATTTTAATTGTTATAGTTTCAAAAGAGTGTATCATCTCACTATGCCATTAAAATGTGTGAATTTCATTATATATAAATTAAGCCCTAATGAAACTATTTAAAAATCATATAAATATACAATACTGGATTTACGATGTTGTGCATCTGAAACCAACACCTTACATGTCAGTTATCTGTCAATTATAAGAATTAGAAAATATGTTAAAGCATATACACATACATATATAAATATATATAGGGCAGTGAGAACTCTTACAATTAATGCAAGGGAAAGCAGCAATTCAAAAGAAAAATAAATACCCAAGAATGTGACGGTATGAGAAAATTAAATCAGTAAAATACTATTTTTCACCTATATAAATGATAAGAACTCTTTTCAATTGGCTTGTTTTTTAATTGCAATATTTAGCATTGGTAAGGATTTAAGAAAAGTTCAGATTCTTAACCCACAGTTTCCACTGGGAAATTTAACAAAAGTATTACAAAATACCAAACCAATCTAAAACTTTATCCTCAAGAAATAATCATGTGCCAAGACAATTCAATGAGGGGAAAATAGCCTTTTAACAGATGGTACTGAGACCATCTGAGATCCACAGGCAAAAGAATGAAGTTCCTTACATCATACATACAAAAATGAACTCAAAATGGATCAAAGAACTAAATACAAGAGCTAAAACTCAGAGACACTCAGGAGGAAGTACAGATGTTCAGTTTCATGATCCTGAGGTAGATACAATACCTGAACCACAAACAAAAAAGAAATTGAAAATCATAAAAAAGAAAAAAAACTCTGAATGTCAAAGGATACTGTTAAGAAAATAAAGAGACCCCATAGAAGGGAGAAAATATTTGCAAATCATTTATTTGGGAAGGATCAAATATATATATATATATATATATATATATATATATGTATATATATAAAGAACTCTTAGAACTCAACAATCAAGACAACCCAAGATTTGAAGCAAACCATAATGTTCAACAGGGGATGAAATAAATTAAGATACATTCAACTGATGGAATAGCTTGTCCACACATGGAACAGCAGGTAACCAGTAACCAGGAATATTTTACATGAAAAGATGCATGTCACATTACCCCCCCCAAAAAAAAAATGTATGTCACATTAATGACTATTTTTAAGTCAAAAAATACCTACAATATTCTGATGCCCAAAGAAGAAAACAATCTTAGGAAAAGAACTGGTTATAACTTCTGGCCTCCAGACTATAAAAGAATTAAGCTGTTATTTTAAAAATTCTTTATAGAAAATATAATTTAAGTATACCCATATAAAGCATCTACATTAATGAAAAGGAAAAGGAAATGCACATATGTACACCTACATTAAAAAGTCTAAAGATATTTATATTAATGGTAAATTTACTTTGGTACTAGTATTACAGGGATTATTTTTTTTTCTTCTTTTAGTTTAGCTGTATTTTCAAGATTTTTGACAATTACCCTTTATTAATTAACAGCATAATTAATAAATAGCATGTAAAATACATACTGATTCTAAAAATAAGTATTCTAAGAAACAATAGTATCAACACCTCAAATGAGAAAGAAAATAAAGAGTAAAAACCTAGCTTCAAGGAATAAAGATATGAACATTTTATATCTCATCCTACATTTAATACTTTATTAAATCCAAATTACTGGAAACTAAATTTTAAAACTCCACAACCATAATCCAAATGGATTATTTTCTTGATTTGGCAAAAATTTATAATATACAATACTGCTTAGAGTAACATTATTTTGAAAGAATCAAAACAATGACTACAAGGGGCTAGCAAGAGAAAAATGAGACCAGGTCCCAATCCTCACTTCTGAAAATGGTCGTACTGAAACAATTTATTCCATGAAAGATCTGAGGGTAAAGTATTCATACAGTGTAAAGACAATTATTCATATTTTTTAATTCTATTAAAAAAAAAAGAAAGAAAAGAAACTTCACTACCACCAACAACAAAACATCACTAACCACAGGCTTTCCTCCCCAAAGCCAATTCAACAGGAAAAAAGTTCACTCATATGAAAGGGCAGGTCCCTCAATTTTTAAATCAACACTTCAGTTATCCTTTCATGTATATTTGGAAATTAAAAGAGAGTTCTACTTCATACTAGTCTTTATGGAAGAAAAACACACCACAAAGAACTACAAACATGAAAAAGAGGAGTTAATTAATACTGCTAAGAGTAAAACCTGAAAATTAAAGTCATTTTAACCTGCAATTTTCCTTACATTTTTAAGTGAGGAAATCCTTACTACTGTCAAGAAGTTTTCAAAAGAAAAATTACAGTGAAAATAAGTGGGATTACATACGAGCCAGCTAAGATGATAGTGCATAATGAACTACCAGCACACATATTAGAAAAGCTAAAGTAAGAGTGATAAAACCAAATGCTAGTGAGGATACAGAGAAAATGGATCTTGAATATACTACTGGTCACAATGTAACATGATATAGTCACACTAGGAGTCCTTTAGCAGTTTTCTTTTATACTAAACATGCACTTACCATCTGACCTGGCACTTTTGGACACTTATTCTGCAAAAGGAAAACTTACATTCACATGAAAATATGTATGCAAATGCTGACAGCAGCTTTATTTGCAATAGCCAAAACTGGAAACAACTCTTCTGGAACATCCTTCAAGGGGTGAATCATTAAACAAACTATGGTACATCATACTAGGAAATACTACCTGACATTAAAAGGAAGTGAACTATTAACACATGAATAGATCACAAAGGAATTAGGGCCAGAGGGAAAAAGCCAAAGCTATATTAAATGGTTTTATTCATATAAGAGTCTCAGAACGACAAAAGTATAGAGATGGAAAACCAGTGAGTCCATCACAATTAGGAATATGTGAAAATAAAGGGGTGTCTCGAGGGATCCTTGAGGGGATGGTACAATTTGTATCTTGATTGTGATGGTGGCCATACAAATCAACATATAATAAAACTACACAGAATTACCCCATACTACACAAGAGCAAGACTACACTGAATTACCCCCTACACACACGCGCGCACACACACGTGCACACACACACGCACACACACAGACTATACAAATGAGAGCATGAAGACTGGTGAAGCCTCAAAAAGTCTAAGGATTTTAACAATGTCCATTTCCTGGTTTCATGTTAAGCTATTGTTATGTAAGATGTTACCATGTGCCAAACTAGGTGAAGGGAACATGGGATTTCTCTAGGCTGAAATTTTTTTTTCTTTTCTTTCTTTCTTTCTTTCTTTTTTTTTTTTTTTTTTGCAGCTTTCTTTGAATCTGTATTGCAAAATAAATAGTAAAAAAAAAGATTAAGTGGAGCTCATGAATGAGGTTAATATAACAAATAGTAAAGGTTTAATACAGACTTTGGAAATAGTGAAAAGGTTTCCATGAGCACTTCTTGTTGCGCATTTTAAATAAATCAACTAGCTTGAAAAAACACGTATCTACACATTAGTCAAATGATTTCACCAGAAAGTGTGACTTAAGCTAGAATTCCTGAGTTTAGCTACTAGATATTATAGAAAATCTCTATGTACACAGATAAATTTTTTTCAGACTTTAAATTGTTCAAGTGAATAAATAAGGACCTAATGCATAACATAAATGGCTCCACATTAATTCCCCCCCCAAAAAAAAAATTTCACAGGGCCCAAAGCCCCTAATGTATGAGACAAAATAAGAGACAAAAATCTCTTCATTGTCAAGCAATTTATAAAATAAGAAAAAAATGATTATCCATTGCTGTTTAGTTTCAAATTATTGAGAAGTCTAGCTCAAGGACATCTTCAACATCAATAGTCTCTAAGAAAAAAAAAATAATTTCCTGTCACCTTTAAAGTGACAAAAAACGAATCTGAAGACTTTGTTGGTGTTTTGCAGTTGCTGAATCTCTCACAAATATTCTGGTGAGGTAGAAGGAATATCCTACTACTGGCAGACTGAATCCTTGAAGCAGGCTGAGCTGTGCAGTCAGCTCTACAAGGAGAGCAGACCCAAGTATCAGACCAGCTGCTGGCAACTGGACCCTAATTCTTCAAATCAGCATCCTCTTTTCCCTACAGCCCCTTCAAGTTTCTAACTGTATATGTCTGTAAGTGATTAAAACATACAGGCCCCAGTAAAGTGGGTATGATCCTGTGTTAATTTCTCCTACTAAATATTACTCAACAGGAGGGACAATAGAAAACTCAGGGAAACCATGTAACAGTTCTTGATCTAGTCTCCCTAGAAAAAGTAACACATTTTTCAGCAGGTGCGATTATCTGATCAGGCCAATAACAGAAAGGAAGCCGTTGAATTTTCTTCCCAAAGAAACTTCTGGAACCCCGACACTGGGATTTATTGGTAGAGTTTGATGGAAGAAGTTGCAATAAGGTCATCCAGCACTCTATGGCCAGAAATGTCCTAGCACACACTCCCCCCACTCCTTGCCCTAAACTTTTCTAGTATCCCTTCCCCATCCATCCTTTCCTTCAAACTACCAAACCATCTGCGCCAACAAAGGTAGATTCAAAGTGCTATTCACTCACTGGTTCCCTTTGCCTTTCAATAGCTAAAAAGTTAACAGGCGTTGAAAATGACTCTGCACTCTGAAAAGCCAATGAGTGATTCAGAGAGTGAGTGTGAGTGGTCAGGGTCTGGATATACCATGGGCTGTGGTATGGAAGCAACTTAGTTCAACACTAGATTTTGTTCTAAACAAGATACTAGTTTCTCAAACGTGAATTACACTCTCAGTGCAGGATCCATTTTACAGAAAACCTCACATCTTCTTGAAAGCACATCAGTACACAAATGCAAGAAAATTCAATAAACTGAAGGTCTCAGTTCACTAGAATCCACAGGACATGTGGGCTACGTTTGTAAAAGCAAGAGATTAAACTTAGAGCAAGCGCTCTGAATAGGCCTCTGAATTCCTTCAGACTCAAGCCCCGTTCAGAGGCCAGACAGCTTTGGAGTCCAGCAGTGACACCAATCCCATTGATGATACTGTGCAGAACAAGCGGGACAGGGGCCAGAGTGGGGGTACTGAAGACCAGCACAGCCGTCCTGCGATACGTGCACAATGTGCCTGAGGAAGGACACGGCCCCAAAGCACTCAAGATGGCTACATCTTAAACCCCAAATTCCAACTGCCTGCTAGACAGGCACCCCCCAAGCCCCACCATTACCTTCGGCTCCAAACCAACAGTCCTAACTCTTATTATCAATAATAACACAGCCCACTCAAGTGGAAAACTGTGGGGAGATGACTAAATCCACTAGGGAGTCAGAACCCTCTCCAGCCTTACCTTGTAGCACCTCTCACAGCCAATCTTCTTTCCCATCCCCACTGCTTTAGTTCAAAAATTTCATTTCTTAAAACCCAAGCTTCCCAACGGAATCTTCTGGATGTCCTACAGTCCTATTTGTACTCCAAAATGTTAATTTGAGTAAGTCACTCAAGTCTTGAAAAAATACCTACACATCCGTCAATGCAATAAAGATAAAACTATTCTCATGAGCGTGGACAAGGACCAAGCACCTTCCAGAAGAAGCTTCTGGACATGGGGAGGTCAGGGCCAACGTTTTTGAATCTCTCTAAGTATCCGGGATATGCCAATTCTTGTTATCATCTTTCCTCTGTGGTGATAAACAATGAAATATTTGAAAAGAAAAGGGCTTATGGCTCGTTTTCATGAACAACCAGAAGGAGCAGGTGGATTGCATCCCACACCATAACCAGCCTCAGAGGGGAATGAATCCCAAGAAATAGCATAAGTGGATGCACTTTAAAAAAAAAAAAAGGCAAGCAAACACAGTCCCTGCGGGTACATGAAGTTGAGGGGGTGAGCCCATGTGAATTTAATTTTGAAATAGGACTATGAAGACTTCAGAATGAAATCCAAATATCTCTCTACATTTAAAATTTTCCATTCTAACTTATATAAGAAACATACACATAAAAATAAAACATAAGCAAGCTAGTAACACCAAGAACATGAAGCAGGTAAAGCAAGAGCTCAAAGGACTAACCAAAAATAAACAACTCGGGCAACAGCAGGAAACAGGATTTTGAACTGTATCTTAAGATTTTTCAGGGAGCAAATAAACTAGTCAGTTGGAAGCAGAGAACACAGTAGATAAGATGTGAGCGTATATGTACAGCGGTCCAACAACTCGAGTCCACTGTTCATGTGTTTCCATTCTTCTCCCCTCCTGGACAGTCAGTTCAGAGGCCAGGGACCACCACAAGTTATTAACCTGCAAGTCAATGTCAGTCACATCCCAGGAACTCAGACATTAGTAACAGTTTTACTATATTTAATTTCAGACTAGCATAACATGGAAGCATGCTCTGAGTTCAGATTTTTAAAATACCTGTTTTAAAATAGAAAAATTTCCATAAAAGTCAAAAAATAAGGATCCATGAAGAAAACAAGAATTTTTCAGCACCCAGACACTCTTTAAAAAAAAAATAGCTCTTAGGACCTGCTTAATAAAATATTAAATTGCTGATATTTTCTAAAGGAGAAGGCAAAAGAAAGGAAAGTCTGAGGAAGTGATAAGCAGTTTTAAAACAGGTTTACAATCAGATTTTGAACATTAATCCCTCTGGGAAATGGAAATTCCTTTCTTTAATCCCTATGAGGGCAATATAATATTTGAATAAGGAACAAGAACATCTTGCTTTTACATAAGTTCACATGGGAATCTTTTACAGTATCTTTGACATTAAATAGCAGGTAGATTTCTAGTCTCTCAAAAGAAGAGGTGGCCAGCATGCTAACATCTTAAGTATCTTTGGCAGACACATATGCAAAGAGCCTTCAATAAAACAAAATGAAGGAATTTCAAGGGTTGAGTTGACAGTGATTACTTCACAGGAACTTATTCCTGTGAAACGAAACTGCCAGAAGCTTTCAGTACCAGTTCACTTATCACCAAACCACAGGTTAATGCTTCATCTTGGAAATGCTAACAGGATGAAACCACCAGCCCTATTAAAACGAAATGACCATGGAGAGCGCCCTTGAAGCTTAGTAACAGGATTCAGCCCTAAAAGGTTCCCCTCTGGAAGTGAAAACAGTTTTGCCATGTACCCCAGAGCGAGCCCTAAAAAGCTTGACTGCATCTGCCATAAATGGTAAGAGTTGTAATAGTAGCATATAGCAGACACCAACCCACTAGAAGCAGGTGGAGCCCACCAACTCATGTTACCCAGCCAAAGCAGGGCAGATCTGAATGTGTGAATCTAAGAAAAGGTTTCACAAGGGATTACTAATGATGATTTCATTTGCCTGCGGTAGCCCCCAGAGTAAAACAGGATCTTTAAAATGAAAAGCAATTTGAAAGCTCCAAGCTCAAGATGAACATACATACACACCACACCACACCCACACACCCACAGTCCAAGAGCTTTTATCTGACAAAATAAAAGATTCAGAAACCTATTTCAGCACGGGGTTCTTCCAGAAGGGAAATCGAGCTGGAAACATTCCCTAAGTATGTACATAATTCACTAGGGGTCAGGTAAGATTCCATTTTGTAACAGCTGAACTTTAAACAGAAAGTCACCAGTGGTGCAACATTCACTTATTAGCATAAAGTTACCCCCTAGAAGGGAAAGCTTTGGCTGTCTCTGCCAAGATGACAACTTTACAGTGAGAAGCTGGAGGCAAGGACAGTGAACTCCTAGAAAGTTCTATCAGACCTCGGGAACGCTTACCATTGCTACCAGCCTAAGCTTAGCTGTCACCCCGTTTCTCCTTCCCCATAGAGCAAGGCAGCACTAGTACAGAAAAGATTTTTAAATGAAAAGATGGACCAAAGGGTCAACAGCAGGCAGCGTCTTACAGGGCTGACATTATTCCTGCTTGGGATTGGGGGAGGGGAGGAGCTTCTGGATGTTTCTATTCTTGGCAAGGAAAGAACCTCCAGGTCCTGTACCATCAGAAAGCACAAACACAGGAATGTTCCTGGGGAAGGAATGATTTGCCGGAGCTAAGCGACCTCATCTTGGGATGTGATGATGGGGAGAAAGGGCAGGAGGTCTAGACAGCAGAAGGGGGAGTCAGGGGAGGGTGTGTTCGGCTAAGGGGGGAGGGGAAGGAAAGAGAGAATGGATAAGGGGGTCCAGGAAAGGTGTGGACGGCTAGAGAGTGGGTGAGGATGACTAATGATGGTGGCGGGAGGGTGTAGATGGCGGAGGGAATTTTCAGAGGTGTGGACCGCTGCCGGAGGAGCAAGGTGCCGAGCGCTACGAGGCTTGGGGAAGGTGTGGACGGCAGAGGAGGGAAGGCTGACCATCAGCTCTGAGAGGCGCTCCCGACCGAGGGGGGCGGCCTAGCCTGCGCTCCCCCACGACCCCCTTTCTGTGGGCGTGTGCCCGGCTGCGCGTGTGCAAGGGCCAGGCCAGCAGGCCGCAGGGCCACTACTCACCCCACGACTCCCTGGTTGTAGTTCCTCCGCTTCCACGGGGTCCCGCTGTACACGCCCCCGCTGCCGTCGGCTCGGCCGCCCCCCGAGGCCCGCCCTCCGCTGGGCTGCAGCAGGCTGTAGTTGAGTCCGTAGGTGCTGGCCTTGTTGTCGCGCTTCCTCTTGTTGCTGCTGCCCGCGGCCGGGTCGGCGGGCTCGGCGGCAGGCACGGCGGCCGAGGAGTGCGGGGACGAGGACGCCGAGGGGGCCGGGGACGCCGCGGGGGCCGTGGCAGCCCGACGGGCCCAGGCCGCGGGCTGGTGGTGGTTGTTGTTGTTGTTGGTCGTCTCCAGGGGCAGGAAGTCCCGCTGCTCCGTCGGCTGCGCGTGGCCGCCCAGCAGGCGCTCCCCGGAGCGGTACATGCCGGCCGGGGCCGGGGCGGGAGCCGCGGCCGGGGCCGCGCTGCCGGGGCTGCCGGTGCTGCTGCCGCTCCCGCCGGTGGCCGTGCTGCTGCTGCTGCCGCCGCCGCCGCCGCTCGCGCCGCCGCTGCTGTGACAGTGGTGGTTGAAGTAGAGGTTCCTCAGCCCCTGGGTCGTCTCCCAGATCTGCATCCACAGACTGTTGGACGGTCCGAGCTGCTCTGGCTGGAACCAGGCGATCCTCGGATCCATCAAACGGCGGCGGCCGCTGCCCCCGCCCCTCCCGGCCGCCCGCAGGGCCGCCGCCGCCGCCGCCGCGCCTCAGGCGCACGCCCGGCCTCGGCGGCTGCGGCTGCTGCTGCTGCTGCTCCTGCCGCTGCTGCTGCTCCCGCTGCCGCCGCCGCTGCTGCTGCTGCTCCGGGCCCGCCGCGGGCGGCGCGGTCGTGCTGGGAGCCCGGCCGGCGCCGGCGGCGTCGCTCCCGCCCTCCGGGGCTCCGCGGACCCTCCCCCCTCCCTCCGCCCCTCCGCCGAGCCCCTGTCACCAGGGTTCCCGTGCAAATGGCGGCGGCGGCGGCGGCTCCG
>PVHY01014240.1:0-39008 GCA_004024945.1 Uropsilus gracilis
TCAAAAAAAAAAAAAAAAAAAAAAAAAAAAAGAAAGCAATGGATGTTATACAGTATTTGTATTCTTAGTTTTTTTAAGAAAATGCCCAAACTACATTTTAGAAACTCTAAAGATTTTTTTTCTAAAGTGTTAAAATTTTACAACTTTGCCGGGCATGGTGGTTCATGCCTGTAAGTGGCAGCCTAGGAAACCTCAGACAGGGCCAGGGATTGAGGTTTGAGTCCTGCCGGGGGCATGTAGCAAGACCTAGTTCCAAAAATATATAGCTGGGTATGGTGGTGCATGCCTTTAATCCCAGCTACTTGGGACACTGAGGCTGGGGATTGCTTGAGTCTGTGGTACCCCAGGCAACTGAGCCTGTGGTTCCACAGGCAAAAATAGCAAGACCTAGTCTTAAAAACAAGAAAACAAAACAAACAAAAAAAACCTTTTACAACTTACATTTAAATCTATAGTCCATTTTGGATTAATTTTACTGAGAAATGCTTCCTTTTTTATTCTTATGATTGCATTTTGAAAGTCTAGGGTGAATTATTAAATATGAACTGGATAATATCCTTTGATATGGCTTGCAAATAATACCCCTCATTTGGTTGCAGAAAAGGAAACATGGAGATGCTTTCAGGTTCTATGGTTTCAGAAGACTTGTAGGCATCTGTCTTCACTGGTACACCAGCTGTAAGTGATCAAAACTGGAGTAAAAGTCTGGCCTCTGTAGACAACAATGGTCAGATAATTCAAGATACAAGAAAATGGGCTGCGCCTGGATGGGAGGCCTCGGTGAGGTTGCGTCCTCTTGTACATAGGGCACAGAGGAGTGCAGGCGAGCTGCTCCCCCCTGGGGATAGCTGGGTCACCTCGGTGCCTCCATGCAGCCCAGGGCTCCGCCCCTTCCACCCTAGGTTCAGGCAAGAGGGGCCACACCTCCAGGTTGCTGCAGCCAGTGGGGAGCAAAGGCCGAGAAGACCCCCCCCAGGTAAGCCCTCCCCAAGCCTGGAGAGCCTGGGAGGGAGGACAAGGTGGGGGTTTAGCCCCATCCACCAGCAGATGGCTGTTGCAGGGGGGAGCCGTCTGCAGCCCGGATCGGCTGAGGCATGTTGCCCCCAGCTCCCAGCCCAAGGAGGGCTTGGGACGGCACATGCATGGCCATCTGGGAGGGACCAGTCAAGTGGGGAAGGTGGAGGTGAGGGCATGCCCCTTTCATTTCACTCTCACTCTAGCTAATCTTCAGGAGGAGGAAGAATATATATAACACAAACCCCATTATAAAATGGGCAAGGGACCAGGTAAAAATCTAGCCCACAAGCCTGAGCTGGACACGGCAGATGGACAATCGAAAGAACCAATACATGTGAGACAGGAGAAACATCTATAGAAACATGGTATCATGAAACACATCTATGAGCTCACTGGATCTAGAAGAGCCAAGACCTCATTAGATGCCTTCTAGGAGAGCAAGGTGCCCCTCCCCACACTATGGGAGAGGAAAGGAAGGCCAAAGACTCGGGGTATTGGCCCCACAGCAAAGCTGCAAACTAAGGCAGAGGAGATGATTTACAATGGCCAATCACAAATGCCTGTACCATAGAGAAACTTCTTCACCGACACTGGCCAAATCTGATGCCAGACCATAAGGTAAAGCAGCAAAACAACAACACAATTGGAGAAGACAGCCTCCAATGAGAAAGCATGGAAGGACCACAGATAAATATAGACTGGCTGCCCAACGCAAACTTAAGACCGAGAACCTACCAGCAAGGCTCGCCTGGTTCCAAGAACACAGTCCCTCACCCAATGAAAGAACACTACCACAGGAAAGAGACTAATGGACTTAACAAAGACTAGCAAACAACAAAGAATGGGGTGTGAAAGAATGGAGGTGGCACAGGGTGGGGGGGGGAGGTGGGAGAAGTTATCCCAAAAACCGTTTACTGAGGTTGTGATTTAAAGAATAAAAAAATATATATGTGTTAAAAAAAATACAAGAAAATGAATTTGAAGTGACCAGATCACAGGACTGAAAAACTGCTTGACCTTGCCTCCATTGCCTAGATACCTGATCAGATTTTCATTCATTTTGTCATTGGGCCATGGAGACTGAACCAGCACTTAGTGAAAGGAGCCGGGCCCGGTGGCTCGTGCCTGTAAGCGTCAGCCTATGAAGCGGCTGGGGCTAGGGATCGCGGTTCGAGTCCCGCTTGGGGCAACACAGCGAGATCTAGTCCCAAAAAATAGCTGGGCGTGGTGGTGCGCGCGTGTCATCCCAGCTACCTGGGCAGCTGAGGCTGGGGATTGCTTGAGTCTGTGGTACCCTGGGCAACGTGAGCCTGTAGTTCCATGGGCAAAAATAGTAAGACCTAGTCTCAAAAAAAAAAAAAAAAAAAAGACAAAAAAGGGGTAGCCACAGAGCACATTTTCTCTATGATGGTCAGCACCAATCACTTAGGTTGGCATATTTGGCCAGGGATCAACAACGGATGGCCCATTATCTCCATATGGTTCATCACTTAGTCTTGTAGGTTCTGGAAGACAACCATGCTTATATGTTGCCTTAGGAGTCTATGTCTGTTTTCGCACAACTATAGCAGAATTTTTCTAGTTGGGATAGATTGTGTGATGTACTAATAAGCATTTATTTTCTGGCTCGTTACAGAAAATGTTTGCTAATCCTTGTTCTTGGCTGACAAATTCTGGAACAACTGTGTGAAAAGCACCACACACAAAAATATGTCTAAGGTGTAGCAATTGCTGTTAGGAAGAAGATAATATAAAGGCAGCAGGATCTATTACTTCAACCTGGAACAAATCTGTCTTGAAAGGTGGTTTTCTTTTTGAGGTTGAAAAATCCTAGCAACTAGCACTCATTCCACATTTCCCCTCTGCCCTCAAACAGGACATGAACCAGGACTAGTCATGCAAGGTACCAGGTAAAATCTCATACTGTTCTCTTGTTCCAGTATTTGAAGTACCTAAAGTAAGAGGTGGCACTGGAGCATAGCAGTGGATATCTTCTTTCCATATCCTCACTGTGTTGGTTGATCCAAATCTCTTCTTAAAAGAGCACTAGTCATATAGGGTCCACCCTAATGACATCATTTTACTTAATAATCTATCTCAAGGCTCTGTCTCAGAATATAGTCACATTCTGAGACATGAGAGATTGGGGTTCAGGACTTCCACATGATGTTGGGGACACACATTCAGTTCATAACATGCAAAGTGAGCTGCTACTATTCTCACCTTCCTACCTCATTTCCTAAGTACCAGGGGGGAAAGTTTGTGTTTTTTAACTAATCATTTTGGTATTTATACTTTATTATCTGTGATTTGGGTATTTAATTTTCTGGATTTTTACCTAATGCCTCTTCTTATTTTCCCAGGTTTAGATTTCATTTTTTGATTTTCACTATGAAGGATTTAACTTCCTTACCCCCACCAGTTATGCATACTTTTTCCTCTCCCATTCTTCTAAAATCACTAATTATGGGCTGGGCACGGTGGCTCATGCCTGTAAGCTTCAGCCTATGAAGCGGCCAGGGCTAGGGATCGCGGTTCGAGTCCCACATGGGGCCCGTAGCAAGATCTAGTTCCAAAAAAATAGCTGGGCGTGGTGGAGCGCGCCTGTCATCCCGGTTACCTGGGAAGCTGAGGCTGGGGATTACTTGAGTCTGTGGTACCCCGGGCAACAAGAGCCTGCAGTTCCACGGGCAAAAATAGCGAGACCTAGTCTCAAAAAAATAGATTAAAAAAAAAAACTATTAAAAAAATAAAATAAAATCACTAATTATGATTTTGGTGAGATCTGTAGTTGAGATTTCCATTATTGAGCAATTTTATTTTTCCTGTAGCCGGTAACTTTAATTTTCTTTGTATTTTTTACTAGCCAATCCCTAAACTTCGTCCCTTTCATGTAAAATTTACCTAAGTTATTCTAAGACACATTTCCTACTCTGTTTTCCTTTTAGCACCAGCTCCTGGAGCCACCTGCTTATTCCAGTCTGGAATGGCTGAACACTAGGAGTGCTAAACTGTTGCTTACTAACTGTCTTTATTTCTATCTCAGGTTAGAATTCTTTTATATATTTTTTTGAGACTAAGTCTCGCTATTTTTGCCTGTGGAACCGCAGGCTCTCGTTGCCCGGGGAACCACAGACTCAAGCCATCCCCAGCCTCAGCTTCCCAGGTAGCGGGATGACAGGCGCGCGCCACCACGCCCAGCTATTTTTTTTGGAACTAGGTCTCGCTACGGGCCCCAGGCAGGACTCGAACCGCGATCCCTAGCCCTGGCTGCTTCATAGGCTGAAGCTTACAAGCACGAGCCACCGTGCCCGGCCTAGGTTGGAATTCTTGTTCCCTCGATTTGAAGTCCCTCTCTTTTTGTTCTACTTCCTTACTGTGAGTCAGTTTAACATTTCAAGGATTCATTAATTTAGTAAACATCTGTTGAGTTTGTTTTGGGCACAGTGCTAGGTACTAGGGGTATAAAGGTAAGAGAAAAGACAAGTTTTGCAGAAGACTGGCATTGTAGGCTCTGTGACAACACAATGGCCAATGTGACCTGAGCAGATGCCTGGTTGCCTAGGATTTGGATAACTGCTCTCGATGAGCCATCATTCAGAGGATAGAAGAGGACTAAAATCTGAATCCTACTGTATTCCAGGTTATTTATGTAACTCTTTCATACAAACTTCTGTTCTTATAATACCCATTTTAGGGAGGGAAGTAAAAGTGGAAGTGCTGAGGTTCAGATCGTATTAAGTAATTTGCAGAGCAATTACTAGACTGCAAAATTCTTTACAATCATGTCATACTCTCCTGTAAAACCAATTTCCTATAACACTAAAATTAAGATTTAATTCCTTCTTAACCAGTTATTTTACTTAAGCATTATAGTGATTAGTTTTATGCTATGGATCATCTTTTTAAATAACCTAAGCATGCTATGCTAATTCCCTAGGATTCCTCATTTATTCATCTGATAATTTTTTTTTGGCTACAAATATATGTGGAGTACTCTTTTAAGTGCTGGAGAAATAGCAGTAAACCAAAAAAGAATAACTTTTCTTTCAGAGCTTACATGGATAGAGAGTATCAGAGTTGAAAAAAAAAGTGAAGTTGACATAAACCCTATGGGGGATGGAAAATAAAAGGGTAAGAAGAAAAAGTGTACTTTATATAGATGCAGTATATATATTATATATAATACAATATATGATATATATTGCACATATATTCAATATTCAGTATATTTAATTAAATATATATAGCATATATATATATAGTCAATAGGTCAGGGAAGAAGGCATTTCTGGTATAGGATGTTTGAGACAGAAGGCAGGCAAGGAAGGGTATCTAGTGATATCTAGGTATCATGTGATATCTAGTGAGAGGGAACAGTATGTACAAAGGCACTAAGGTGGGAGTAAGGAAGCTGGTAAGGGAAGGAAGAGTGAATAGGAGGACTTGGAGAGTACAGGTTCCTGTAAGGACCTTGGACTTTGGTTTTGAGTCCTAGCAAGTCGGGCAGAAAATGGAAAGTTTGACACGATCCCTGGAAGGTATCTTGAAAAAAAAAATTTTTTTTTTTTTTTTTTGAAACTAGGTTTGGCTATTTTTGCCGGTGGAACTGCAGGGTCACGTTGCCTGCGGTAACACAGACTGAAGCAATCCCTAGCCTCAGCTTCTCAGGTAGCTGGGATTACAGGCGCACGCCACCATGCCCAGCTATATATTTTTGGAACTAGGTCTCAGTACGTGCCTCCAGCGGGACTCGAACCGAGATCCCTGGCCCCGGCTGCGGCTTCCTAGGCTGCCGCTTACAGGCATGTGTCACCATGCCTGACCGTTATCTTGAAAATTTCAAAGGATACCTACAGCCCATGTCCTGCTACCCTTTGTAGCATAACTCACTGAAGTTTTTCAGGCCCTCTCTCTGCACTTTCTCACCTCATTATTTCATTTTATGCCATTTGGGCTCTAAATTCCATCTCCAAGGTTCAGTGATCCGTTTCTCACCTCCGATTCTCCACTTCTGTCAAACCTATAAATACAGTAGAACCCTGGGCTCTAATCTGGTCTCTGTTGTGCTCTCTCCCAAGTCTTTAGGGTTCGTTGTTTCAATATGCTGATGACGTCTTTCTATGTCCAGCTCCAAACTTATTATTCCAAATGCCTTGTTCATATGTCACTTGGATGTCTAATAGGCATCGTTTGCAGATGAGAAATGGCACTGTCCCCCACCCAGCTGTTGGCGCCAAAAATCCTTGGAAGTATCTTCCCTCTTTTTCTTTACTTCTGTTGTCTCCACTCTCAAAATAAACGAATTTCAACGCTTTTCACTCAGTATACTACAATAATACATGCCTCTAAGCACTATCA
Source organism: Uropsilus gracilis (assembly GCA_004024945.1). NCBI lineage: Eukaryota > Metazoa > Chordata > Mammalia > Eulipotyphla > Talpidae > Uropsilus > Uropsilus gracilis. The sequence continues at coordinate 6,379 of PVHY01014240.1, forward strand.
CCTCCTGCCAGGATTATTGCAAAAGTCACCTAATATGTCTCCCTGTCTTCCCTCCTAACCTCTCTTTTGTCGCTTCTCCATCCAGTCCGTTAAAGTATGAGTCAGGTCACACCCAACTTCAGCCCTCAGCCGTTGGGGGTGAGGGGGTGTGTGTGCGTGAACAGGTGTGGGACTACCAATGTCCCTTCCTTTATCTTTCCTCACCTTTTCTTCCCCATCCCCTAAACCGGCCCACTCTGGCCTTTCCCCACTCCAACAACTTTCGGGTTCTCGCCGGCGCCCCGCCCTTCTCCCCGCCCTTCTCCCCTCCCCTCTCCCCTCCCCCATTCGCCGCACCTCGACGCCCCCAGCGTGTGGTGAGGTCACTGGAGCTCCCGGCAACTGGACTGCCGCCGTCGGTGGTGAGAGGATGGCGTTCCTGCGGCTGCAATTGCTGCTTTTTCTCCTAGCTGGGGATTTGGCAGGTAACCTCCTCTGGGTCTGGTCTGGGAGAACCTGCGAAATGGGCTAGAGGGGGGTCTCCCCAGAGAGACCCTGGCGAACCAGACCCCCTGGGCACAGCGGTAACCGGCGGTCCTGAACCCCCTTCGGTTATCCTGGAATCCAGGACACAGTGGCTCGGCATGTGTGGGAATTAGAAACGAACGCTAAGTGAGTCCGGTACACTGGGTCTTATGAGAAGGGGGTGGGAGGGCTTTCAGTCCAGCCAGATGTGATGCCCGTTTCAAATGGACTTAAAATGCTACCATCTAACGTTAAGCTCCGTATTAATTACCTTGAATTACAGAGGAAAAGAATATTAAGAGTCATTCTGGGACTTTTGTTCCATAACTTCAAAGTTTTTACTTAAGTAGAGCTATGGAAGTGCTCAATAAATATTCCTTCTGAGTCCCTGCCAAGAGAGGTGTCAGAAAACAACTGAAGAGCCTTTCCTGGGGGGAAGACATTGTAGCGTTTCAAAAAAGCTGGGCTTGGAAGGGGTGGGGGGGTAGAGGAAGGTGTGACCCCAGTAACTACAAGTTGTATTTAAGATTTGCTATGAACAAGAATTTACCTCATAGACTTTGTTTCCTTCTTGCAGCTTCTTTGAACTTTCACTATGGTGACTCTTCAGACTATACAACAGTAAGTAACAAACTACTTGTAGCCGGGCACGGTGGCTTGTGCCTCTAAGTTTCAGCCTATGAAGCTGGGGCTAGGGATCACGGTTCGAGTCCTGCTTGGGGCAGCACAGTGAGACTTAGTCCCAAAAAATAGCTGGACGTGGTGGCGCGCGCCTGTAATCCCAGCTACCTGGGAAGCTGAGGCTGGGGATTGCTTGAGTCTGTGGTACCATGGGCATCGTGAGCCTGTGGTTCCACAAGCAAAAATAGTGAGACCTCGTCTCAAAAAAAGAAAAAAAAAAAACTTACTCAAAAAGAGCAAAAAAAAACCCCTACTTGTATTTCTTCTGCTGATGTAATGAAACAAAAACACTTTGGACTGGGAGCTGATTTTAGGTCTGACTTGCCACTTTTGAAACTGTTGATTATTTCTTTAGAAACCAGATTCTCAGGCAAACATTCATATTTCCTTTAATGACCCAGAAAGTCCTTGGTGTAATAAGTACATCTTGTTCCAGACATTTTATGTCCATTATCAAATTCTGTAGAAGCAAAGACCAACCAAGTGAGAACGAGCACTAGTTATTCTTTTCAGAATGTGCTCTGGCAAGGGAGTGAACCATATTAGGTGTTTTTGCTCAGACTCAAGGTTGGCAGAGGGAGGGAGGAAGCTGTATAGTGGGAAAAAGAGAAGGAAGGCCTCAGCTGTACCCTAATTGGAGGCTGTTGACTAGGAAAGCTAGAAGTGGGGTACACTATATGGTTGGTTAGGAGTACAGATTTTCGTGGTTGGTCCTAAAATGGAAGTGGGGACAGAAATTAGGGAAGCTGTCCATTATTCATCTTGTTTTGGTCATTTTGGACCAATTGTTACAGAAATTATTGTTTGACTTTCTGTAACTGTCACCTGAGATAGAAGTCTGAATTTCTACAACTCTGGCTCATAGTTGGCCGACTTCCTAGGCTGGTTATTTAGAAACAAGTAGTCGATTTCCTGGGCAAGTTGCTACAGGTTTTGAGATGCAGTTCTATTCTGTAATCTATTTATTGGTAGTAAAAACTCACTCAGACACCCTCTACCTCACCAAATCACAAAGGAACTTCTTCTCTCTGAATAATGCCCACAGCATACTGATGACTCAGAGTTTTCTCTTGTATGACAGTAGACTTTATTCCCCATCAGTGGATCTGTATTCCTACTGAATTTCAAGTGTGTAGCTCCACAGGTCTGTTTTGTCAGTCACCAGTCTTACTTTAATTAAAATACAAAAAGGCAACATGACTTTGAATGTAAAGAAATGAAGTCATAATTTATATGAGAACTGTGTTGAGTGCTTTGGAAAGACTCGCTAAAAGACAAATTGCTGTTGAATTAGGTGTCAATGAAACAATGATAAATAATGGAGGGAAGATCTTTAAAAATTATCTATTACATTGTTTTGCAATATAATTCTTACTGTATTTTAAATCAGTAGTTCTAGAGGGTCAGGAAAAAGACAAAACCTATACACAAATCATAGATCTGAGGCATACAACAGGGGAGGGGAGTGAAGGGGAGATAGTGGGAGGAAAAGCACAGGGACTTTGGTGATAGCTCACAGGTGTTGTGGTTCTGGGAGAATTATGGAGACTATACTGGAGGGAAGAAATCAAATATTGTACAAAAATGAACAACAATATAAGAAAATTTAAACGAGCAAACAGTGGTTCTCAGCTGAAGACAATATTGTTGTCCAGCAGACATTTATTTTTATTTATTTACTAAGGGTATATTGTCACTTCTTTTTTATTACTGATGTGTCATTATTTTACATCCTCTTTATTTCTTCACAGTATAGGATTTCTTCCCACAGGTGTAGTCATCATAGTTTTACCACCATTAAAGCACCACCCATAGTTCTCCACCATAGTCCATTGTGTTCTCCTCCTCACCCTATTTACTCCCTTCCTGGATGCCTCAGATCTATAGCCAGCTTTCAAAGATCAGTTTTGAAGTATTTTTGTCTGATCCTTTAATTTTTCTATATTCTGCTCCAGTTACAATGCCACAAATGGAACGAGTTTATCTTATTTGATCATTGAGTAATATTCCACTGTGTGTGTATCACATACTACATACTACACATATTACATCTTCTTGAGCCACTCATGTATTCTTGGGCATTTACTTAGTTTCCATACCTTGGCTAATGTAGATAGTGCTGCACTAAACATAAGACTGCAGGTTTTTTCAGATTAGTGTTTTGGGGTTCTTTGGGTAAATACCTAGAAGTGGAATACAGAAGTCACTTAGACTGTCATTTTTGCTTGTCGTAACTGGAAAATTTTTATTGACATCCAGTAAACAGAAAACATGGATAATATTAATCACTATACAGTACATAGGATAACTTCCCGCAGCAAAGAATATCTAGTCCAAAATGTGACTAGAAGTTGAAAAATCCTGTTTAAAGGAACCAAAACAGAAGTTCCTCGGTCATTTCATATGGGAATGATTTTTACAGTAATAACACACAGAACTCTAGTTAGTTGAGACATTCAAAGGAAAGGACTTCTTTTTTTTTTGAGACTAGGTCTCACTATTTTTGCCCGTGGAACTACAGGCTCATGTTACTCAGGGTACCACGGACTCAAGTAATCCCCAGCCTCAGCTTTCCAGGTAGCTGGGATTACAGGCGTGCACCACCACGCCTAGCTATTTTTTGGGACTAGGTCTCACTGTGTTGCCCTGAGTGGGACTCGAACCATGAGCCCTAGCCCCTGCCACTTCATAGGCTGAAGCTTACAGACACAAGCCACCATGCTCGGCTTGGAAAGGTCTTACTTCTTGTATCAGAATTAGATTTAACAAATAAAAAAATATTGCAAATAAAAAAATATTCACAAAGCTGCCCTCCTAGGATGTGATCTTTGTCATCCAGCTAGATGAAGGCTAGAGCTCCAGGCACCTGGCAGTAGGATGGAAGAATGGGCACAGAATGGGCATAGCAGAGGCAGGCAGTCACTTTCTTTTAAAAGAGTTTCCAAAAGCTACTGCTCAATAATTTCACTTATATTCTGCTGGCCGAAACTTAGTCATATGGTCATAGTCACTGCAAAGAGGTTTTCACACTGTAGCATGACAGGTAGGTCTGACATGACTGCAGAGGCTCTTTAAGGACGAGAAGCTCCAGGAACAAAAAGGGGAGTGTTGTGACTCATGAACTGCTCAACAAGCCACAAGCACTCCAATTGACAGTCAAAGTGCAGGTTTATTGCTCTGATGCACCAGGGTCCCCAAGCCAAGGTGGCAAGAGAGACCCTGAGTCGTTTATTATAACTTTTATCGGGCAAAACCACCCTCTATTGTGCAGCAAGCAAGCAGGTGTAGGACGCATACTCGTAACTACAGGACACGTCCCCTTGTTCCCATAACGGTGGGATGCATTCCCATAACTGCAGGACATGTTCCCATAACAACCGGTTTCCAATAATGCTGACATCCATCATCTATCAGAAGGACAATGCTTGTGTCCACCATCCATCAGGTGGACAAGACAGTTGTCAGGAACAAACAAGAATAAGGGGAAGTAGAAACAGGATGTTGGACCAGTCAGCTGTGGCAGGTACTCTTTCTTTTTTCTTTCTTTTCTTTTTTTTTTTGAGGTTAGGTCTTGCTATTTTTGCCTGTGGAATCACAGGCTCACATTGCCCAGGATACCACGGATTCAAACAATTCCCAGCCTCAGCTTCCCAGGTAGCTGGGGTTACAGGCATGCGCCACCATGCCCAGCTATTTTTTTGGAACTAGGTCTCACTACGTTGCCCCGAGCAGGACTCGAACCGCTATCCCTGGTCCCTGCTGTGGTTCCCTAGGCTGCCGCTTACAGGCATGCACAAGTGGCAGGTACTTTCCACCAAGGACAGGGAGAGGACACTAGCTTCAAAATGGAGGTTTTTAAAATGGAGTTACTTTGGTTAGTCTGTTCCGAACAGCGAGCAGCTGTGGAATACTGCAGCTTCTGAAGGGACTCTGTGCTGGGAAGCCTGAATACTTCCTCCTAAGCCCTGTAAAGGCAGTAAAGGAACCACTAGTGTACCCACCTTTATCCATCATCCACTGGTAGGAGGACCAGCATTCACCAGCCTTGGTGAATGGAAGCCAGTGGGATTCCCAGGCTTCGGGGGTACTTGTGCTCTGCATGGGATGTGGTTGCAGTTCCTCGCCAATAGGTACAGTACTCACCTCACTAAGGCTGTGGTGGTGCACAGCCTCCTGGACAAAGCCACTGATGACTTTTGTGAAAATGGGAGACTGATGAAGACCTCACATGACCTCATGACCAGAGAGGAGTTGGAAGGAATCCTGGCCCTGATCCAAGACTCCTTCAGAAGGTTGGGGTAAATGTGCTCCAGCCCACAGATCCAAGAGGTCCATCAGAGGTCTCTGAGAGCCTTGGTCTCATCTGTGTCACCAGTCCCTGGTGCTGGTAGCTGGTTACCTCTACTTTATGCCTTCAGATTCCCTCTGAGAGATGAAGTATGGGCATCACATGCAGAGCAGCTTTGTATCTGGTGCATGAATTAGGCCTGGGGCTGACGACCACATTGGTCTGCTCCCAAGTGCATGTCGACATGATGATTTCTTTATTTTGAACAAAGCCAGTGTGACCGATACAGCATCCAGGATGCCCTCCTGGCTGCTGCCCCCAGGTAGTTGCCCTGGCGAAGAGCTTGAGGCAAAGCAGGAGCACCCAGCCTTTTCCTCGGTTCACCTCAGCCCTGGGACTCCCAGAACTAAACTCTGCCTTGGGGTTGGAGAGCTCTGCCTGGCATCGAATGGTCTGGCAGCTGGTGGGGCAGGGTCTGGATAAAAATAAGAACCATTCATGTGCTGGAAAACTGTAGAAAGTGCGAAACTGTGCAGGGAAAGTTTTGCACATGTGTCATAAAATTGAAACTACAAAAGATCAAGTTTTAAATCAGTTGAAAAGGAAAAACTTTCATATGGAAGAAAAGATAATAAAGAACAGATTGCTAAAAAATATTTAGACTGTTTAATATCTACAATATACAAAAAAATTAAATGATGATAAGAAAATGGGGCAAATTGCAAATTGTATATATAAAGTATATTACTTTTGCTGTATCAAATCATCAGTAAACTAGAAATAGCAACCAACCTCTCTAATAATGAAAGACAAGCAGATAGGTGTAAATGAGATGACTTTTCTTTGTCTTTCAGAGAACTAAATTTAAAAAAATAATTATATATATATATATATATATATATATATTTTTTTTTTTTTTAGGGAGACCCGAAACTTCATTCTAATAGCTTCATGTTAACTTAATTATTCCTATAAAGACTGGACTTCCAATTAAAGTCACATTCTGAGGTACTAAGAATTAGGAATTTAAAATATTTTGGGGGGGGTCTAGGGAGAGACACAAATCCATAGCATTTCCAAAGGTCCAATTCTGAATCTGTTGCTTTCTTTACATTAAACGTTGTCTAAAATGTCCAGACTAAAAGGCAAGATTTTGACCTAGTCTCAGAGAGATACGTGTGAAGTACACGTGTCTTATGAAGTGGTATGGTGGGGCGACTTGTGCTTCCATTTGAAAATCAGCAGAGCTATTTACAATAGCCACTATATGGAAAGAACCCAGTTTTCCCAAGTGGATCAGAAATCTGCGGCATATTTACACAATTGAATTTATTCAATAATCAAAAAAGACAAACTATGTCATTTGCAGCAACATGGCTAGAAGGAATCATGCTAGCAGAAATAAGCCAGAAAGAAAAAGAAAAATACCAGACTGTCTTGCTTATATCTGGGATATCAGGGAAAGCAAACAAAAGGACTAAAAAGGCTAAAACTAACAAGCTGACAACAGAACTAAAGCATACAAAGTGGGGCATGATGGCTTGTGCCTGTAAGCTTCAGCCTATGAAGCGGCTAGGGCTAGGGGTCATGGTTCAAGTCCCCTCGGGGCAACACAGCGAGATCTAGTCCCAAAAAATAGCTGGGTGTGGTGGCGCACGCCTGTAACCCCAGCTACCTGGGAAGCTGAGGCTGGGGATTGCTTGAGTCCATGGTTCCCCGGACAATGTGAGCCTGCAGTTCCATGGACAAAAATAGTCTCAAAAAAAAAAAGAAAAAAAAAACTAAAGCATACAGCAAGGGAGAGGGGAGAAAAGGAGGGGAAGTCAGGAGGGATAAGAACAAGAGATCAGGCTGACAGTTCACAGGTGATGTAGTGGGAGAACCTCAGTTATACAACAATGTAAAGTGTGTGTGTGTGTGTGTGTGTGTGTGTGTAACCAATTAAAAAAAAACAACAAAAATCAGCTAGCATGAACCTTCCTCTTGAATTCGTTTTCTAGATGTATAGTTGGTAATTCTTCAACATTTGTGTTTGATTTTTACATTAGAAAAGTCATTTTTGTGAAAAATAGGAATACTTGCAAAATGTTTTGAGGAAATCTAGGAATAGTTGGGGATTTATGTCAGTTATTTTGTGATGAGAATGTTCCAAGTTATTTTCTAATTTCTGTTTTCCTTTTTTCTAGCCACACTGTGATGAATATAAATTATCAGGATGTCCCAGGGACTTTAATCCTGTGTGTGGAAGTGACATGACCACATATCCCAACGAGTGTGCTTTGTGCATGCAGATCAGGTAACATAATTTCACAGGATGGACTAGTCAAGTTTTCTTTAGTCCTTTTCTTAAATAGTAACTACACAGGAAGTTATGACTCTTTGCTTGGCTATAAGAACCAGAAGTGACATAAGTAGGTCTGGCTTTTAGACTGTTGTTTTGAAAGACATAAATTTCCAAGCTGGGCAACTATGACTCGTGCCTGTAAGCTTCAGCCTATGAAGCTGGGGCTAGGGATGGCGGTTCAAGTCCTGCTCAGGGCAACACAGTGAGACCTAGTCCCAAAAAATAGCTGGGCTTGGTAGTGCGCACCTGTAATCCCAGCTACCTGGGAAACTGAGGCTGGGGATTGCTTGAGTCCGTGGTACCCTGGGCAACGTGAGCCTGTGGTTCCATGGGCAAAAATAGCGAGACCTAGTCTCAAAAAAAAAAAAGAATGAAAGACATAAATTTCTTCAATTCATTTTGCATGTCAAAGTTATGGAATAAAGTGTATCATTACCAGTTAGAGAACAGAGGAGTAGATGATGCGACTATCCTTGGCTGGGCATTTTCCCCATATTTGGAAAATGTGAAATTGAGAGGGTGTTTCAGGTGGCCTTGCAACTCCCATCAGGAAATAAGACTTATTAGCTCTACACAGTGAATACTGAAATAAGTGTTTGACTGTCTGACCTGGTGACCATGACCCCAGGTATTCTGTGTTGTATTTCAGGGCTTGGTTCTCTGATCTCAGTTAGTCACCTTGTTCTTCTCAGAGCGATTCCCTGGTATTTCAGGGAAAACAAGGAAAAACTGGGTTTTTACCCTAGATTCAAAATACAGCTTTAAAATAATAAAGTAAATGCTGCTCTATAAGGAATCCAATATATAATGGCATGAGTCTTTTAAGTACAAATGATGGATAACAGATCCAGCATAGCAGGATTTTTATGTATTTTTATGGTGTTTTAATTCGCAGGGAAGGAGGTCAGGATATTAAAGTCATTCGAAGTGGACCATGCTGATGGAATTCCAGAAGAGGAGCTGGAGAAACCACCTTCAACCACACGAGACAAATTTTACTTTCCCCTTTTCTCTTTTCCTGTGTTTCTTTGCATGAGATTTGTTAGCCCACATTTTCCAAGAGAAGGTGTGGATGAGAGCTATGTGCAATGATTGATAATTTCAAACAACAAAAACGCTTTGTTTTTTGGCTTTTGCCTCTTGACTTAAGCTTGTTACCTGAATGACTTGTGGGTTCTTTACTTACCTGGAATAAAATAAGCACTGTATTCAACTATTGCTATTCGCTGTTGAATCTTAGTTCTCAGCAGCCTCAAGGTGGCTCTTTGCCTCTTCTCCATGGTGAATTTCACTGAGAGGGCAGTGATATCCCAACCTTCCCTTTCCCCGAATCCAGGATAATGAATATAGTTGTAACTATCACAGTATCTGGCACATGATAAAAACCATCAACTACTTGGAACCAACTTTAGCCTGAAATGTAAAGTCAGAGAATCATGGAGGTTGACATATTTGCTATACTCAATATTAAATTTCCTTTCAATACAGTTTCCCATTAGGATTCATGCAGGCATTTAGCTATTTCCTCTTTTCAAAACGGTGGTACTAGCCGGCTGTGGTGGTGCACATCTGTAATCCAATTGCTGGCAAGCAAGAGGCCAGGGATTGCTTGAGTCGGCAGGTTTGCGACTACCCCGGGAAACAGTGAGACCTGGTCTCGAAAAAGCAGCTGGGGGCGTGGTGGTGAGTGCCTGTAATCCCAGCTACCTGAGAGGCTGAGGCTGGGGATGGCTTGAGTCTGCAGGAGCAGGACTACCCCGTGCAACATAGCGAGACTTAGTCTCAAAAAATAAAACAAACAAACAAATAAAACAGTGGCACTATCATTTGATCCAGCAGTTGGTCTTCTGGGAATCTACCTAAAGGAGACCTCAATACTTATACAAAGGGACTCATGTACTCAGATGTTTATTGCAGCACTATTTATAACTACAAGAACATGGAAACAACCCAAACGTCCCAAAACAGAAGACTGGATGAAAAAGAGGTGGTTTATATATTCACAATGGAATATTACTAACCAATTAAAAATGACACATTTGATGAATTTGAGATAACATGGATGGACCTAGAAAATATCAAATTAGCAGAAAGAAGTCAGAAAGAAAAAGAAACCAAATGGTCTCACTAACTAATATATGGGATATAGGAAAAAGAGCCAAAGGCCAGGAAGAAAAGTCAAAACAAGCTAGCAGCCAAACTAAAGGACACAATGGTGTGGTAGAGGTGGGGGTGGGTGAGGGACGGTCAGGGCAGGGAGGTGATGGGTGAACCCCGGGGGATATAAAGATGTGAAAAAATATATATTATTTAATTTAAAAAATTAAACAAAACAGTGGTTCTCAACCAGGGGTGATTTTGCCCTCAGGGGACACTGGGCAATGTTTGGAGGCATTTCTGGTCTCCCAGTCAAAGGGTGACATCTAGTGGGCAGACGACGGGCGCTGGGGAAGATCCTGCAGTGCAGGGATGCACAGCCCCAAAAGTCCGTGGAGCCCAAGTCAAGAGTTTGATGCCTCATGAAGAATACAGGTTAACAATAATAAAAATGGCCACGGATGGATTTGGAATGACAGTGCTTTCTAGGGTAGAAAATTTTGAGTCACTATAGAATTCTTAACCTATAGAATTGAAATCATAGGCAAATGGTACGGGTTTTTATGATGTAAAATGCTGTCCTTCATGTTTTATAGTTAAGAGAGAAAGGCAACTCTGTTTCTTAGTACATGAGTGAACCCAAAAGTTGTTTTCCTTATTGTAGAGAAGAAATTATGTTTACATGACAGTTATAATAAAATTAGATTTCATAGTTCTTCTGGTTCTTTTTTTTTTTTCTGCCCTCAAGTAAAATTAAATTTCCTTCTATGTAGAAAGAAAGAAAAAATGAGGGTGGAAATTTAACAAAACATTAGCAAAATTAAATGCTCATGGTAATTTTTTCTTTAAAGAGTCTCTACTGCTTTGATAATTGTAATGAAGCCTTACTTTAAAAAAATTTATTTATATGTAAATTTCACATCTTTGCAATCCTAGGGATTGCAAGCCTCACTTTAAAAAAAAATAATAGGCAGGGGATAGAAAGATTGCATTTTGAAGCCATAAAGGTGCAGGAAATCTATTTACTTATCTATTATTTACTGATTGATTGATTGATTTTTTTGAGACTAGGTCTCGCTATTTCTGCCCGTGGAACTGCAGGCTCTTGTTGCCCGGGGTACCACAGACTCAAGCAATCCCCAGCTTCAGCTTCCCAGGTAGCTGGGATTACAGGCGCATGCCACCACAACCAGCTATTTTTTGGAACTAGGTCTCGCTATGGACCCCAGGCGGGACTCGAACCGTGATCCCTAGCCCCGGCCGCTTCATAGGCTGAAGCTTACAGGCACGAGCCACCGTGCCCGGCCTAAGGTGCAGGAAATCTAAGAGCCAGAAAAAATCCACTAATAATCTTTTGCCAGTTTGGGCATGTGACGCAGTAATTCCTACGAGAGCCTTGCCACGAGGGGGCAGTCTCTCCCCGGTCTGCAGCCTGAATTGGTTAAGTGAGGTGTCTAATTCGTCACCGCTCACCTTGGGAGAGGCACATTTCACTTGCAAACTCCTTAAAGGCTCTTAAGCTTTGGTTCTTTGAAGCCAGGAATTCTATGAATAAAACTGAATGAAGGATGCAACTGGAGTTAATGTAGACTCAGTGACCTGGGTGAAAAGATGGGAAATAAAGAAATAGAAACAATTTTATCTTCTGGAGGAGACAGAGGTAAGGAAACACTCAGATTTTACCTGGAAGAAATGGAATTTGAAAAACTGCTGGAAGAGGAGGGTTCAAGTTTGACTAAACTGTGGTAACAGTTCTGATCCTGGATCCAGGACAGACCTGAGTGACAAGTTTACCAGGAAGATTCCAACTGCCCTGCCACTCTCTCTGCCTCTAGTTTGTTATCCCTCATCTGACGAAAACATTTGCCTGTGCTGTTGAGCATGTGTGTGTGGGGTTGACAGTTGTATGGGAACTGTGCCACCATTTCTGCCCTCCCTAAATTTTGATGCAAATTCTGATGCACATTTTAGCACATGTCTTGAAAACAGGACAGAGTGTTTAAACTTTGAACTCTCCAAGAAGCTGGGCATGGCGGTGCGCACCTGTTGTCCAAGTGCTGGGAGGCAAGAGGCTTGGGATCGCTTGAGTTCGCTAGTTCAAGACTACCCTTGGGCAACATAGCAAGACCTGGTCTCGAAAAATCAGCCAGGTGCGGTGGTGGGTGCCTGTAATCCCAGCTACCGGGGAGGCTGAGGCTGGGTATTGCTTGAGTCTGTGGTACCCCAGGCAATTATTTGAGTCTACGGTACCCTGGGCAACATAGCGAGACCTAGTCCAAAAAAACAAAAACAAAACAAAACAAAAAAACAAACCCAAAAAAAACCTCTCCAAGAATATCCTGGGCCTATGATTGTCACTCATTTTATTCTTCAATATTTACTGAGTCTCATGCCAGGGATGTGCTGAGGATACAATACTACGTCAAGACTAGGCAGGATTGTGTCATAGTTGAAATACATGCTGGAGTTAGAGTTGCATTCAGATTCCAACTCTGTCACTAGCTCTGTCACTAACTCACTTGGCGAGTTACTGAACCACAATCTTATACCTTATTTGTGAAATGGGAATAAAAATTGCATCTATCTCATAAGGGAGAGATGAGAATCAAACAGCCTGACATTTGAGTAGAAAAATACTATCTGGCACATCATACGTATCTTGTAAACATTTGTTACATAAATTCACCAGTTCTTGTCGTTGAGAAGCATGCAGGATTGGGGAGGAAAGAGTGACATGGGAAGAAGCCGGTCAATTCAATGTTAGCACAAAGGTGTAAGTGCAATGCCTCCCTTTTTTGCCAGATGGTAAGATACGGTCAACTCTCTGGAGTCTGGATTGCAATGCTGGTTGCAGATAATTTCTCTCTGGAGACCCATGCTGGAGACAATCCAGCAAGTTTTTAGCTTTTCTTTTTATAACTGCTACTATGAAAACAACTTCATAACATGTAACATGTAATTACCACAAACGGGCTTCACGGGCCTTGCTATCAAATGTAAATGATAGTGAAACTCTCATTCGGGAGATCACCTGCTTGAACTTTATGAGGTGCAAGGGCAATTTTGTAAAATGAGGGTTGGGCAACTGTTCTGCAGTTTCCATAGCAGCAACCCTGGGTGGGGCATTGTGTATTGATGTGGCAATGACCTCTAGAAGTAGGGTGGCCAGCTTATAGTGGTTGGCATGAGACTTCTCAGCTTTAAAACTGAAGAGCCCACTTTCTAAGAACTCCCTTCCTAGCCTCACTAAAACATTTAAACATTTAAACTCATTACCACCATTTTGATAGGAAATGGGAACTTTCAAAATAATATATAATCATTCTGTTCCTTAGATTTTACTGCAAAGTACAATAGAAACAGATAATTATTGACTTTCTGTTGGAACACAGTGGTGCCCCTTTCCTTGATAAAGCCTGGTTTGGGCAGCAAGAAACCAGCATGAAGTGAAAACAAAATACATGTCAGTTCAAGATAAAAGGAGAAATGTTACAAAATGGCTAATAGCCAACTCAGTTTTCCACTCTATAATTGCTATGGGAATAGCTTTCAGGGGAAAGGAACAGCTTCACCAGGGCTGGAACATTCGTGGGAAACTTTATAAACGCTGTTCTGCTTTACCGTGGCTTGGAAGAACTAGTGGGATTTTGATGCACACATCTGCCCCTTCTCTGAATTCACGCAGAAAACAGAACCATGCAGAGTCAAGGAGAAGGGGCCACATCAGAGTGTGAAAGCAGTGTGATAAGCCCTGGCCTTGAGGCTTATCAGAGCTACTGTCTGCCACACTTTCTCTTTAGGGTTCTACTGTACTGCAAGGCCCTTTGTTCAAAAGCCTCTTTCAAGGCTGGGCATGGTGGCACTTGCCTGTAACCCGCAGCCTAGGAAACCGCGGTGGGGCCTAGGGATCGCGGTTCGAGTCCCGCCCTGGGGCACGTAGCGAGACCTCGTCCCAAAAAAATATCTGGGCATGGTGATGCGCGCCTGTAATCCCAGCTGCCTGGAAAGCTGAGGCTGGGGATCACTTGAGTCCGTGATACCCTGGGCAACGTGAGCCTGCAGTTCCATGGGCAAAAATAGCGAGACCTAGTCTCAAAAAAAAAAATAGCGAGACCTATTCTCAAACAAACAAACACCAAAAGCCTCTTTCACGATGCAGAGGTTTTACTTAATATTTAATTTTTTAAAATTTGTATATATATGTGTATTTATATTTATATTACATTATTGCATCATTGTGTACTCCTAATATTTGATTTTTTTTTTTTTGTTCCTCTGCTTAGAGGCAGCCAGCTATCTTCCTCCCAGAGAAAACAGAACCTAAACAGGAAGTTACGTCTACTGAATCCTAAACGGAACAGCTGTGTAAAGACCCTAAAGTTGGGTGGGGCCTCAAGCCCAGGACAGAGTATCTGAAATGGGAATCCAGTGTTTGGATTTGCAATACAAGGACTGGCCAGCCGCCCATGTCCTTCCGGCTGGAGCAGTGGGGGTGAGATGGGGGGGAGGGGTCTTGCTTACATCTGCTGGGAAGGTACTGGAAGCAGAGTGCTGATCATGTCATCCATAGTGCACCGGCTGCCGTGTTACTGGACATTTGAGAGCTCCCGAGAGAGTGACATCAGACTCTGGCAATCATGGAAGATTCCAGTTAGGAGAGTTGTCATGGTTTCCTGAGCCAGTTGAGGCCAGATAAACTTTTTCCATGTGTCACACTGAGAGTTTCATAGGATTATGGACAATAACTTTTTGCACTAGCTCGCCTTTGATTTCCTCCTTCCCCTTCCATTGCATTGCTTCAAGTTGCCAGGTGCAGAGAGTCGGGTTTAACAAGCACCTTCTTCAGAATGCATTGTCATTGGCAATCTGCAGGATCCACCTGTTGTTTATTTTTTTTTCCATTGAGGTAGTGTCGGTTTACAGCACTGTTTGTGATTTAGAGGTATAGGATCTTCTCCTTCAGGTGTTATCACACCACACCCTCCGCTAAAACACCTAACAGCCCACACTGCAGTCCATCATCCTTCCTCCCTGCTGTGTCATCTGATAGCCTCAGTTCTACAGTCAGATACCTAGGATTTGTTGTAAGCTTGGCTTCATCTGACGCTTATAATGTCCCACGTATTAAGTGACACCATCCGTATTTCTCTTTGTCCTGACTTATTTTGCTTTGCACCATCCTCTTCAGTTCCATCCATGTTGTTGCAAATGACAAAGGTTTTATCTTTTTGAAATTTATAACAGAGTGCTATCCTGGTGTATACATATAACACATCTTCTTAATTTACTTACCTGTTTGGGGGCTCTTAGGTTGTTTCTATAGGTCAGCTATTGTAAATTGAGCTGTATGAACATAGGGTATATTTCCCTTCAAATTGTGTGTGTATATTCTTTAGGTAGATACCCAGGGGTGGAGTTGCTGAGTCATGTAGTAGATAAATTTTTAATCTTTGAGTAACCTCGATACTGTTTTTTTGTAGGATCTGGACTAGTTTATGTTCCCACCAACAGTATGCGAGGGTTCATTTATCTCCATATCCTCAATAACACTTGTGATTTCTGCTCCTTTAGATATGGGCTGTTCTCACAGGTGTAAGGCGATTTCTCATGGTTTTGACTTGCATTGTCCTGGTGAAAAGTGATGATGAGCATTTTTTCATATGCCTGTTGAGAGCCCGTGTTTTTTTTAAATTTACTTCACCCTATCCACACCAGTCCCCTATTCCCCTTGCAGAAGCCCATTCTGAAGTGAATATCCTCTTAAATAAACATAGATCCTTGTATTATACGTAGCATTGCTGTGTGTCTACACCTAATATATACGAACAAGAAAGGGAAAGGGAAGATATTAAAGGGAGCTATTTTCCCTGCTGGGAAGCTTTGCAATGTCCTACTCAATAACTTCTGCTTCCATTTCATTAGAAAGAACCTTGCCACTTTTCCACTTTTTTTTTTTTCGAGACTAGGTCTTGCTATTTTTGCCCCTGGAACTGCAGGCTCACATTGCCCAGGGTACCACAGACTCAAGCAATCCCCAGCCTCAGCTTCCCAGGTAGCTGGGATTACAGGCATGTGCCACTATGCCCAGCTATTTTTTTTGGGACTAGGTCTCGCTACGTGCCCCTGGCGGGACTCAAACCATGATCCCTGGCCCTGGTGGTGGCTTCCTAGGTTGCTGCTTACAGGCATGCACCACGATGCCCAGCCCCCACTTTTCTACTTCTTTCCACTGAGAAAAGTAACATTTACAGGAAGACAAATATATATTAGTATGAAAAAGGGGGAAATGGCTCTGAGGAGATGTCTCACTATCTCTGTCACCTGCTGGAATGCAGACAGGACTGGCAGAGATTTCCTGGTCTTTGGGAGTCCTATGCATAACAGAGGGAAGAAAACAGGGAGCCTGGAGGAAGAAGGTTGGCTTGAGTCCATTCCATCTGCATTCCCTGCCTTAGGATGTCACAAGTAGTGACCAAAAGGACACTTGCTATAATTGTGTTTTCTCCTGAGAGGGACATGGTCAGATGATCTCAGGATAAATTTAGATGCAAGGGAAGAGCAGGGAAGGGGTCAAGATGAACAACTTGAGGACATGCACTGTAAGTGAGGTGGGAAGGAGAGTTATTCTTCACGTTTCTTTGCTTTCTGCTTTCCTTATAAGTGCTACTTGCCTCTACTTGAAAAAATATTCCCAGAAGTTGTTAAATCAAATGTTTATAAGTGAAACCCAAATTTAAAGATAGGAAAGATGTTCTTCTTAATCCTTTTTTAAAGTTGTCAAGTAATCCCAAGTACAGGAGGACACTGCTAAGTATTTCAGGGGGGTAAACTAAACAAACAAGAAAAACCACATGTTAAACTTGCACACATGCACTGTGGTGGTTTGTTTTGTGTGCCAGCTTCACTGGCTGTGGGGTGCTGAGATGAATGAAGCCTTATGTCTGGGTGTGTCAGGGAGTGGTTTTCTGGACATCATTAGCATTTGAATTGGCAGATTCAGTAAAGCAGTTGATTCTTCCCAAGGTGGGCCAGTCTCACCCAATTCATGGAGAGCATGCATAGGGTCCCTCTCCCTCCCCCCTCCTCTCTTTTCCCCTCACCTCCCCTTCCCTCTCTCCCTTTACCTCACTGTTGAGTTGGAAAATCTCATCATCTTCCCATGGGTTAGTATTTACACCATCAGTTTTCTCAGTTCTCAAGACTTGGGACTTGAAATTGGTAACAAGACAAACAAAACGAGGTACTTAACAAAACTTACAAAGAGGAGCAGCTGGTCCTTTAAATCCAGCTACTCCCTAGGTTCGTTCCAGCCTGTATAAGTAGTAGCAAGACTACACTAGCCATAAGGAGAGGCAAAAACAGGTTTACTCATTAAAAAGACAAAATAAACAAAAGTCGCTGAGCATACAATGGACCCCCTTTGATTATCTTACCCACCAGTTGAGTCTCTAGTCCAAAAACTGAACATGGCTGTGGCAGTCATGCGCATCCACAAAATGGCAGCTGTCTCACCTTCAATTCAGATGAAGGAACCAAGATGGCACCATTGCTCCTTCTTCAAAGACACAGCTCTACTCACTTCAAGCCAAATGTAGGAACCAATATGGCGTCATCACTCCTTCTTCAAAAGTGGGAGATTCAAAGCCAACAAAGAAACTCAATGATGAAATTCAATTATCCTCCAAAAAGGCACTAAGCAGTCTTTCAGGTTCAACTGAGTGGCCCAAAACTAGCAAGACTCACTTGATATAACAGCAGCAACCACTTCAGACATCTCATGAGGAAAACAGCAGCATAACAAATTCTCTTCAGTCCCAGAAAATTGCCAAGCTTCCCAGTTTCAAAGTTAAACCACGTCCTCAAGTACCAAATTTCCAAGTCCAGCTACACAGGTCACAAGTTTCTCCAGCATGCGTCCCCAAGCTCCTCACCAGCCCAGGCTGGGGAAAGAAGCCCACAGAATGGTTTCTCTCCCTGCCCTGCTGCCGCACATGGTGGCAGCAGCTCCGAGGCCTCCACCTTCCCTGCTGCTCCTTCCCTCTGTTCCCCTCCATGCTTTCTCTCTCCTTGTCTCTATCTCCCCCCCATACTCCCCTCAACCTCTTCTCCTCTCATGAGAAGGCTTAACTTTCCTTCACCAAGTCTCTGCCCATTGGGACACAATGGCTGCTATTCCAATGGCTGCTCCCCCCAATTTCACCACAGCACCCTTATAAGACCCATGCTAAATTGCACCTCTGGCTTTTTGGGCCTGCAGCTTGAAGACATCAGATCAATGAGCTACTCAGCCTCTGTAATCACATGAGCCAGTGAGTCAGTTCCTCATACTTAATCTCTATCTATCTATCTATCTATCTATCTATCTATCTATCTATCTATCTATCTATCTATCTATCTATCTATCTATCTATCTATCTATCTATCTATCTATCTATCTATCTATCTATCTATCTATCTATCTATCTATCTATCTATCCATCCATCTGTCTGTTGGTAGATAGATCTATAGGGTTTGATTCTCTGGAGAACACTTACTAACACAAAGACTTTAGGATGAAAACTGCTAATATTTTCATTACCTTGATTCTACCTTGCACTACAAATGACCACTGATGTCTTTTTAATATTTTTCAGTGCGCACGTTAGTGTGGATTTATTCTTACACACTTATTTATTCTTTTACCTACAGCTGTCTTGAGCATATTGAAGGGATGTTTTTTCTGAACACAATTTCTCTCCCTGTGGAAATAAATAATCAAGGGGACCCTGGAGGCATATGTACCACATTTCAAGTTCTAGAACTAAAGTTCTCCCAACTTTACATTGAGATAAACTAGTTATTGAGTTGTTTGTCAATGAAGTATTGACAAATATTTCCTTGACTCCTGGCAAGAACTAGATTTACCATGCTAACTGAGGGCTGAGAGGTTGGCAGAGCCATCGGCAGGAAAGATGAACATCAAAGAAGTAGAAGTAGAAAATTAGGTTATTTACGTCTTCTTCCTGACTCTACTTTATTTTTATTTATTTATTTGTTTGTTTGTTTGTTTATTTATTTATTTATTTATTTTTTTGACACTAGGTCTTGCTATTTTTTGCCCAAGGAACTCCAGGCTCTTGTTGCCCGGGGTACCACAGACTCAAGCAATCCCCAGCCTCAGCTTCCCAGGTTGCTGGGATTACAGGTGTGCGCCACCACGCCCAGCTATTTTTTTGGAACTAGGTCTTGCTACAGGCCCCAGGCAGGACTCGAACCACGATCCCTAGCTCCAGCCGCTTCATAGGCTGAAGCTTACAGGCACGAGCCACCGTGCCCGACCTATGACTCTACTTTATTTTGAGGTGCTAAATATCCAAAGACATTTAAGTTCTAACTGTGATTGTTTGTCAACTACACAAGGTACAAGGGGGATATATATCTTCTTCACAAATTAAGACAGAACCATAGCTGAGATGAACTTGGAGAGAAACAGATTCTCTTCATCTGCCTTGAGAAGATCGAGTTAAATTAAGAGAATAGTGGGCTGCTCTGGTGATCAATCTTTGCAGAAAATTCCGGGACACATCTTCAGATCCTGCCTATCGAAGCCTTGCCAAAAGCATGACTTATCTTTGCTTTGGGAGGTTTGAATTTCTCCCTAGAGTCTCTAGAGTTAGCTCAGCATCATCTTCTCATCAGAAAACCCAAGCCTCTAAATTGCTTGCTCTGCTCAATCCATTTGGCTCCAACAAATCTATCTTTTCTCATTGCTCTTGGCAACTGGATATATGTGCCTAATTTCTTTAAGCCAACTTATGTGTATTATATAGTTTCATAATTATATAGTTCTTTGTATTATGAGCCCAGGAAACAATTCAGTGTGTTGGCTCATGCCCCTACGTTTACTCTTACTGTAGTCTAAATGAGCTCTTTTTTCCTTAGAGAAATAGCAACTAATCCAAGACAGAAAATTGCTGTCAAGAGGCCAGGACAATTCTCATAATGCCAATGGCTGCTGTGAAGAAGGCGGGGGTGGGGAGTTGAGGATGGGAGGAAGAAGGCATCTTCTTCCTCTTTCTCCAGTCTTCTCAGATCCAGAACCAAATTCTATTCTTGCACAGATGCCATAGGTTCTAGGCAGAAATGCAAAGTCCACAGCAAATCTGCATCCCAGGCTTCCCCATTCCTCTTCTTTTCTTTACTCACGGAGGCCCCTTCCCAATTTCTGGGAACCTGTTACTCTCTTCTTTGGTTACCCCCAAGCAACCCAAATATTAGTTTAGCAAAAATCAAAATCTCAGGCTAAATGAACAGAGTATTGACAATGGAATATCAGGGATTGTTCATCAAGAGGTTATGAGAAGAATTTTCAGGGAAACCTTCTGGGTCCCTAATGTGATACCATGGAAGCAAAGATATAACCTGTCTGCACTAAAACTAGCTCTATCTGCAGGATTTGGGTTAAAAATGACTGACTTTGCTTTGGGTCAGATCCTCCATTGATTCCTCAGTCCTTAAAGGAGTTTCCTGTGGTCTTATGAACTTATAAATTCTAGTAGTTAATAAACAAAATTATATACAGGGGTTCTTCCAAAGGCTGCCCTCACTTTCCCCTCATTATCTCCTTTATTTCTTCAAGACACTGATGAAATCCTGGCTAAATGGATGGGACTCAGGAATTAGCTTACCCCACCTGGACTGTTTGTCATCACTAATATGAAACTCGGGTCAACATCAAATATTTGAGCCCACTAAACATATATTGAGGTCCTCTGTGTTTCAGACAGAATGATGAGTGCTACAGAATCAGAAATGCAAGACATGGGTCCTTACCAGAAGAATGTGGCATGTGGAGTGTACAGAGGATCAACAGAGATGTAAATAGGTCAAAACTTCAGTAACCTGTGATAGTTTACCTTGTAATTTTATGTCAATTTGACTGGATCATGGGATGTCAATATGTCAGTGTCAGATATGTGAGTACATATTTTCTCTTTCTCTTTCTCTCTCTTTCTCCTTTAGTTTTATTGGTTCTGTTCTTCTATTCTTCTGCTCAAACATAGATAGTCCAAACACATTTTAGTATACATTCTTGGGTGTCTAAGAAATAAACTTTTCTGATTTTTGTTACAGTTAAATCTAACTTTTAGCCTGAACCTCCATTTTACCTAGTAGCACATAGATAGTTGTAATCAATCAGGTATTCTCAGTCAATCACCTTCTCTGCCTCCTTCAATTCAAGGTTGCATCTCAAAATGGAGGGCCATTGTCAGATCATCTTGATGAGGAAATATTCAATGGCCACATTCTGCTTGATTCTTGGTTCTTGTTCATCTTTCCCAAACTGGAATTCTGAGGTGATTTCAGCTTTGCATCAGATATTGGTCATAAGGTTCAGGAAATTACCTGCTGTTATGCTTCTTCTTTCTGATCCTATGACTTCCTCGCGCTTATCAATTCTCTCTGTAACATCACACCTCTCCCAGGGAATACGAAAAGTTCCACTCTGGTTTACCTGACTCTACGACTCTGGGAAAGTCAGTGAGGTAGTCTTAGGCATTCTTGACTTCAACACACCTTTTATTAAGGGTGCACCTATTATTGACTACAACATTGGTGTTTGGAAGCAGCTTCCTTCTACTTTGGGGAGCCCCCAGTCAAACTGAAGATCCCATAATTTCCCCTCCCTCCACTTCAGATTTGGTGGGAGCAGGGCACTGGTCAGAATTGTTCCTCACTTTTAAGGGGAGAAGCCTCCTCTTCTAGCATAGGAAATACTCAAGTCTCATAGAGTATGGGTTCTTCCAACTGTATTGATTCCAAGAGTACAAACTGCTAAAGTTCTTTAGGATTTTAGTTTCTGATACTCAATCCAGATACTTATGATCAAAAGAAAGCTTTGGGATATAAAGTTTTTCTCTCAAACTACTGCCACTAGCATGAGTTTCATACTCTATTTTTAAACTGAAAAACCAAGCTATGATTTTCTCTTTTCTTTTCTGAATTTCTGGTTCATCAAGCCAAAGCTGATGGCAGTGAATACAGAATATCCTCACTAATGCATAAGAGGAGCATGTGGAGGTGGCCGAGGACGAGGACCCCCAAGAGTAATAAAAGCCAGGTAACACCAATGACGTCCATCGACACCTCCACTAGAACTAAAAGTAAAAAGAATGAAAATACTGATTACTGATGAGGTATAAATAAATATATATGTAGAGAGAGATTATATTTCTTTCTTTCTTTCTTTCTTCCTTTCTTCCTTTCTTCCTTCCTTCCTTTCTTTCTTTCTTTCTTTCTTTCTTTCTTTCTTTCTTTCTTTCTTTCTTTCTTTCTTTCTTTCTTTCTTTCTTTCTTTCTTTCTTTCTTTCTTTCTTTCTTTCTTTCTTTTTTTGACTAGGTCTTGCTATTTTTGCCCATGGAACTGGAGGCTTTCTTTGCCTGGGGTACCACAGACTCAAGCAGTCCCCAGCCTCAGCTTCCCAGGTAGCTGGGTTAACAGGTGCGCGCCACCACGCCCAGCTATTTTTTTTTTTTTTTTTTTTTTTTTGGAACTAGGTCTTGCTACGGGCCCCAGGTGGGACTCGAATCGCTATCCCTAGCCCCGGCCACTTCATAGGTTGAAGCTTACACGAGCCTCTGTGCCCGGCCAGATTATATTTCTAATACAAGGTGCAGGTAAATAAAGATATATGATTTAGCTTTGCTTTTCTTTCTTTTTATAGAGACTAGGTCTCTATGTTGCCCAGGGTTGTCTCAAGCCCCCAGACTCAAGTGATCCCTAGCCTCAGGCTCCCAGGTAGCTGGGATTACAGATGCATGCCACCATGCTGATTTAGCTTTTCTACTGAGGGTGTTGATTATGATTATCAATCAGTCATCTATCGCTCTATTTTATATCTATCTACCTTCTACCTCTCTGCCTCTCTGCCTCTCTGCCTGTCTACCTGTCTATATTACTTTGGGGAGTCAGTTGGAAAACTGCATGTTATTTTTATTTATTTATTTTTTTTTGAGACTAGGTCTCGCTATTTTTGCCTGTGGAACCGCAGGCTCTCGTTGCCCGGGGTACCACGGACTCAAGCCATCCCCAGCCTCAGCTTCCCAGGTAGCTGGGATTACAGGCGTGCGCCACCACGCCCAGCTGTTTTTTGGGAACCAGGTCTCACTACGAGCCCCAGGCGGGACTCGAACCACGATCCCTGGCCCCGGCCGCTTCATAGGCTGAAGCTTACAAGCACGAGCCACCGTGCCCGGCCGGAAAACTGCATGTTATTATCTACTAAGTTTAAGCATATTTCATAAACCAACAATTCCACTTGTAGGTCTATAACAGCTGAGTCTTTAGTTTCTCCAAAAAGTAGGTGCAAGAAATTTCATAGCTGTATTATTCACAAATATCAAGAATTTTAAAACCTGAAAAAATTCCAATGCCTACCAATGGTAGACTTGAGAAATTATGGCAGTCACACCATGGAATACTATTAAGGGATTTTAAAAAATTCTACATTTTCACATTATATTAGATAAACCTGTCATTTATCTAATGACATAGATAAAACTGACAGACATCATGTTGAGCAAAAGGAGTGAGACATAAAAAGATAGTTTCTTATATAATTTCATTTACATGAATTCAAAAGGAGATAAGACAAACCCTTGGGGGTCTCATCTGGCAGCTGGGGTGGAAGGGAATTGCAGGGTGCTGGATGCCAGGTCCCTAGTGAAGCACAAGCACAGATTCACCAAGATTCATGCTCTGATTTGTGCATTTTCCTTGAATAGCTTGATGTTGAAAAAAACCAAAACAAGTTAATATATAACAGATACTACATACTGGTGTCTGCTCCCCCAGTTTCTGGCACCCTACTCCTAAAATCTTTGTAATTTCCTAAATGATATAGGCACTAGAGACACCCTTTGTTCCAATATTTTACCTTTAATGCTGGTCCTGACACAGGCTCCTGAAATGTTTGTAACTTGCCGGAGATCTGTTGTTTTAACGAGACAACTCTGGGTGGGCTCCTGGATAAACCCAGCCACAATTAGAAGCTGGGAATTTTTAATCTTGTGCCCCCATTCTCTTGAGAAGGTAGGAGTTGATGATCAATGGGTTGAAGCCTCCATAACATCCCAATACCTGGGGTGCATGGGTGGTCCAAAGGTAGAATTCTCACCTGCCCAACAACCTGGGCTTGGATTCTAGGCTGGTGAATACATACACCCTGGGAGGGTGAATCAACCCAACTCCAGGGGTACAGAAGCTCCCAGACATCACCCTATCTGTCTATTCATCTGGCTGCACACCTGTGTTCTTTATCATATCTTTTAATATACTGGTAAATATCAGTGTTTCTCTCAATTCTATGAGTCATATTAAGGAAAACTATGGAGGGGATGATGGGAACCAGCAATTTGTTGCCAAATCAGAATTTGTGGGTAACCCGGGGACATATTACTTGTGATTGGCATCTGAAGTGGGTTAGGGGCAGGAAAAGTCTCGTAGGGCTCATCTGTGGGATCTAATGCTGTATGTAGGCAAATAGTTTCAGAATTGAGTTAATTGTAGAATATCCAGCTCATATTGTTATAGAGTGTAATTTCCATCAAAGGGAGAGGTTCCATGTTCTCTGACCCATCTAGTGAAGTGTGGAACTGAGCAGTGAGAAGGAGGCTTAGAGGACTTGGAGGAAGCACAGGAGCAGAAACATGAAAAGGAGGCCTGCTTGCTTCTGGGCTTTAGAGTTGCACTAGGAATTTGGGAAACATAGAAGGAGACCATGTGAAGTCAAAACATGTAGAGACATTTGGAAGGGATGTGGGTGCGAGGCTGACAATGGCAGCGTCTAACTTGATTTGTACAGTGATTTTGTTTTTTTCATTCCAAACTTGACTGACCACTTCTGCCCCTTCCTAGGTTCCTTCCTAGGCGATACCTTAGATTTGTAGCAAAATTTTGGGTCTCATCAGCCCCAATTTGGATCAACTCTGTTTGGCTGGGCATTTACTCATGAAAGGATGGGTAACTTGGGGTGTTTTACTGGCAAATTATTATCCTTTCTTTTCTCTCTATGCGCACTATTTTCATAAAGTTCTTTCACACTCAGAATGTTTTTTTTCTTTATATGGCAGATGGTAGAAACCATTTAGAGTGGAAAAATTAGGGGAACTTAGGTGTAAGGTTTGGAAAAGGAGAAGAACATGGAAAACACAACTCTTACTCACAATGTAGACGTAGGAAATTTTAATGCATGGTGACCAGGGTGGGAACCCAGTGACATGTTCCCTGCCAGTTTGTGGCAGTCTGCTCTGCATGTCCAGGCCCTTTTAATGGGCAGAGGGTCTAGGGAGTGCAGGAGTTAGAAGCGTCAAATTTTCCCAGTGACATTACTCATTCTGCCGGCTAAGTGCACTAGAGCCTTGTCATACCCACCAGGATGGGAGGTAGATTTAGTGAAGTCTGGTTCTTGTTGAACCTAAAGGGAGTGCTGTCTGCTCCTTGTCAGGGCTTAATGGAGTGTGCAGATGTGAGAAAGGGCAATTATGGCCTTTTCCCAGCCCATGTGGTGGACTCCTTTCCCTCAACCCTTTACTAGAGTGCTCCTGAGTCTGTACACTAACAGTATCATGGAGACCAGCTTGATGTAGAAAAAAGCCCCACACATTGGGTGACCAGAGTGTTTTGTAGTAAAGGGATATATAGAAGGGAAAGATTGAGCTTTTCCAACTCAATAAATAAAAAATCTGACCCTCCTTCCCAAGCTGTGTGATCACTGTTCTGATAGCATGTGGTGGCTGGAACAGACATGGAGAAGGGAGAAAAAAACCACACTGGGGAGTGGAGAGGACTGTCACAGAGGAAGGTATGTTTGAAGGGTTTGAAGAGCTTGTAAGTATGCCAGCTAGATACCAATAGTAGTTAGAGAGACTAGGAAGTGAGGTCCACCATTTTGTGGGAATAGGCATTTATGAAGCATAAACTTCAACAAGGAAGAATTTATAAAGTATGAAATTGGTCTAAGATAAGGCAATAGAGAGGAATTGTGTCATATTGTCCTAGACTGAGATCCACTGAAGGTTCACAGAGGATTGACATACAACTTCTTTTGGGGGAGGTCATAATGGATGGGTGGCCGGAAGTTGTGCCTCAAGTTGTGGAGACCAGTAAAACATCCTGGGAATTTTGTTTTTGCTTTTGAGACCAGGTCTCACTATGTTGCCCAGGGTAGCCCCAAAACCATGGACTCAAGTGATCTCTAGCCTTACCCTCCCAGGTAACTGGGACTACAGGTGCGCACCACCACACCTGGCTAATTTGGGGTCTTGTTCATCAGAGAAATGATGAATATTTGAAGAGGAGACCATAACAATAGAAATGGAGGAGCAAAAGTAGATCTGAGAAAATCTGGGGACTGATGGTCAGAACTTTATTGTTTGGATAGGGTCAGAGGGAAGAGGGGAATCATGAATGATTTCCAGTTTTCCGGCTTCAACGTCTGAGTAAATAAACGTGACACCTATTGAGATGGGAGTGGAACAGAAATCTGGTCTCTAGTGGAAGAGGAGGAACTCAGCTTTGCGTATGTTGAATTCCAAAATTACTTAGTGGATGGTAGAGATATTGGAGAAGAAAGTTGGGACTCAGTCTGCACATGATTGCTTGATGAAGATATGGGAATGAAAAATTTACCCAGGGGGAATGAATATCTTCAAAAGGAAAAATGGTCAAGGAAAGACCACTTGGTTAAGGACAGACCACTGCAAAACTTAGGAAGTATTTAGAAGAAGAGAAGCCTATAGAAAACTGAGATGTAACCAGAGATAAGAAGAGAACCTGAGTGAGCATGGAAATGGCGGGAGATAAAAATGATACCTTCCCAAGATAGAAGGAGGGGTGGGGTTGGGGGCAGGTCTCACCATTGCTGAACCAGTTAGACCAGGAGGAAAACATATTTCAAGTTACAAATAGGGAGTAGTGTGAGCCAAAGAAATAGAAGATGGGGGGAGGGGAAGCTCTTTCTGGTTTTTCTACTTTTGCACAATTCTCTCCCCAAAGCCTGAATTCTCTCTTTTTAAACAGGCAGATATGAGATTAGCTTATTATATATAATAACATAATTATATACACTATAATGAGCAGAATTGTTTTCTTAGATGAAATTGCACCTGTAGGAATCTTTGAAGTCACAAGAAAAGCACATTCTCTTTTTTTTCTCATCATTTTTCTGTCATCTATAAAATTAATGCCTTTCAACATTTGTTGACCTCACTCTGGACTAAAAAACAAAACTAGATCTTAAATTTCCTTGACTCCTAGATAACACCTCTGAAAAAGTTTCAGATGACCACCCATATCACATGTGTTCAAATTATTTTTTCTTATCTCAAATTTTAGCAAATGTGATGCTAATGCCCACACTTTACAAATGAGAAACCCATAGTATCCTGAAATACTTTTGGGTTTTGTGTGTGTGTGTTGAAGCTTCTAGTATTCTTCTACTTTTAGAAAATATTGCCACATGTTCTAAATGCTTTTCTGAATACTAATAAATCATTTAGTATTATCATTTACCTAGGTTTAATAATTTAGCAGGTCCACCAAAGGAAATTCAGATGTCCTGAGATAGAGATGTCCTGAGATATATAGATATAAAGGGTGTTAAGGTATAGTGCAATAAGCTCTGACCACCTTGTTCAGGATATTCTGAGAAGTATTCAGAACTAGAGAGACACAGGGATATAGTTTCCCCCATTTTCCACCAGTTTAATATGAAATAAATAGGAATTTATAAAACACTTGTTATTTATTTCTCTATGTCAGCTTGCATCTTTTCTGTTTTATTGACAAGTGCACATTGTTTTCAAGTACTTTGTATTATTTACAAATGGCACTTTTGAAATGGCATCATCACCTATATTTACTACCACTTATTGATAGAAACTTCTTTAGGCTTCTCTCTGCAGAGCTGTCACTATCATTCTTTATGTTTGGAATGATTCAGGGTCACAGTAGCTTCACTAAATGGTACTGAAGTCATGAAAATAAATCCTAAGAATCTAGAGCTGGGTGGGTGGAATTAGCCTCATTTTCTTTGAGTGTGTGCTTGATGATCAACTTAATACACGGGAGGAGGTAATGTATATATACTTTGTAAACTCTGAAACTTTTTTGCAATTTTTGCAGATCCTAAAAACAGCTGGAAGGCTGTTTTCTTAAGTAAAAGGAGATTATGGAAAACAAACTAGACTAGGTTTCTAGACTGGACCTGAGGCTGGATTATCATCCCGAAGAACACTGAATTGCCTGAACCTCTTGGGAAACTTAGTTCAAGTGGGGCCAGATTAGTCCTGTTGATTGCAAAGGGGACATTTCTGCTATTACTCATTATTGACTGGGGAAATGTAAATTTGGGAAGCCTAAACAAATTGTTGTAAAGGGGTTTTGTAGAACTAGCTCTTAAATTTGTGTGAGTGGGTGATTTCTTCCTCTACTTGGGCTGAACTCTTGGTGGAAGAGTATCTACATATTCATTCTGAGGTCAAGGGAGAAGTGTTTAGTGGCCACATTCTGTGATTTGGCAGGTTGGGTTTAAGCAAAGTTGTACACCATAAGAATTCCTGTGGAAGCTTCTAGCTCTGGCTTATGATTCCTTCATGCTATCCACCAGCTTCTAGAAAATCTGGTGAACACATATCTGTTGAAAGTGGTTTTAGCATTTATCCTCAAGCTGGAACTAAACTAAAGCAGACCACCTTGAATTGTAGGAAATGAGCTGATCCAAATTTCCCTCCCATCTCTCTCTGGTCCTAAGAGAAACCCACCCATTCGTGTTTGCACTCTTCACATTGTGAGTGCTGCTGGCATTGTGTGCACATGATGTGTGGGTTTGGTTTCTGTGCTTGCATGGACATCTGAGCTCTATCAAGTCATTCCATCTCACCTTCTCCCTGTATCCTTTCTGTTTCTCTGTGTTCCAAAGGTTTCATAGAGACAATTGCTTCATTATGTTTTAAAAATTCATGATGAAATATTTGATCATGTTTATAATCATAGCATCATTAGCCCATGTAAACCTTTTCATTTCATTTTCTGCTTTTTCACTTTTTTCTTACTGTGACTTTATGTTTATGTTTCTGTGCTGATTTCTTGTATATTTTCATCATTGCAGGAGTTTCCCTTGGTGAGCTATTTACAGAAGCTATGTAGGGAAGAAAGGTTTGGCTAACTGAAGTTCTTGATTTGATTTTTTTTTTTTTTTTTGAGACTAGGTCTCGCTATTTTTGCCCATGGAACTGGTACCATGGACTCAAGCAATCCCCAGCCTCAGCTTCCCAGGTAGCTGGGATTATAGGTGCACGCCACCATGCTCAGCTATTTTTTGGGGGGACTACGTCTCGCTGTGTTGCCCCGAGCAGGACTCGAACCGCTATCCCTAGTCCCAGCCGCTTCATAGGCTGAAGTTTACAGGCACGAGCCACCGTACCCCTTGATTTGATGTTTTAAGTTCATTTGCTTAGCTTTTGCTTCTCCCTGAAAAGGAAAGAGAACAGCTGGTCTGTGCTGTCTTTTGCAAAAGCAGCTAATCTCTGGTTCCTTTGGAAGCCTCAACTTGGTCTTCTGATGACAAACAAGACCCAGGGAAATCCTTGGGAGTAGCGAATGCACAGGTGTCTGACGTTGCAAGCGAGGGGCTTAGGCTTTGCCTCTTGGTTTTAAGAACTGCACCTGACTCTTCCTGAGCTACTTAGTCTGACTCTTCCCGAGCTACTTAGTCACTATGCCCTCCCTTGCTCTTACTCAGTCTTTCCTGCTTTTGACAATCCCTCCAAGGAACTGGGGCCTGGAATTTTAGCGACATCCTACTTTCCAGAAAAAAAGAATTTTGTCTTTGTTTCCTTGTCTCTAGCTAATTCCAAAGGAGAAAAAGAAAATTTCTCTTCTTAAGAATATACTCATATCATAAGTGTATTTGTATATGTGTTGCATTGTTGTGTGCTCATTGTTGTGTGTGTTGGGTTTTCTCATTTCCCTGACATGAGGTTGTGATTTAAAGAATAAAAATAAATAGACAAAATTAATTAAAAAAAAAAACCAAGAATGTACTCATATCAGAAATAGAAATTCATGAGCTTTTGAGTGAGACAGACCTGGATTTGAATATTGGCTCCCTCCTTGTTGCACGAGCTTGGGCAATCTATTTAACCTTTCCTCTCCTCAACCTCCTCATGCTGACTTGGGATTTTTGTGGCCATCCCTAAAAGGATTGTTAAAAGAGTTAGATAAGGTGCTGTTTATAAACCTATCAGGACAATATTTGGCACCCCACTGGTGCTTATAAAGAGAAGTTAATAGTGGTTTTTTTTTGTTGTTGTTGTTGTTTTTTAGACTAGGTCTTGCTATTTTTGCCCGTGGAACCGCAGGCTCTCGTTGCCCGGGGTACCACAGACTCAAGCAATCCCCAGCCTCAGCTTCCCAGGTAGCTGGGATTACAAGCGCGCACTACCACTCCCAGCTATTTTTTTTGGAACTAGGTCTCACTGCGGGCCCCAGGCAGGACTCGAACCGCGATCCGTAGCCCCGGCTGCTTCATAGGCTGAAGCTTACAGGCACGAGCCACCGTGCCCGGCCTGAGAAGTTAATAGTGTTATGTCACCAAATGGTGACTGATAGGTTCTACTTAGCTTGCCTAGTCTGTTGTTACTTGGGGGGAAATACCTTCCTTAAGTTAATATAATCACTTTGAAGAGATCAGAGGTCAGATTAAAAAAAAAAGTTCCGGAGTACAACTCAGGAAATAGTTCCCAGGTATGAATCAAAAACAAAGGAAGGGGGTGGAGTTCACAGCAAATAAGCCTAAGAGACACCATGTACCATAATCCACCCTTTTCAAGCTTCACGTGGCACATACCTGGGTGATGATGTTGCAATAGGTCCCATCATCATGGAGGAATGTAAGATGCATTGTTACAGGAGTATGAGAGTGTTCTGAGGCGTTCTGAGACAGGGCCCCTCCCACACATGCAGGTAAATGTCTCAAATGAATGAAAGAATTGGCAATCCTCTCCCCATGGAGAGAAATTGCAGAACCTTAACCATTATGTCTGGAAGCCCTGGGATAACAAAAGGAGCTGTAATTCAAAAACACTCTTATGTCTTTGTTATTTTGATAAGCAAAGTATTTACTCAGAGCTCCTTTTAATGCTCACTTCTACTAACCCATTGCATCAGCAACTGTTTGAAGAGGTCATTTATTCCCCTATACAGATGAGAAAAGAATTCTTTTCCAAAGAATGAGGGAAGTGTTCTCCTCGACAATAAGGACCTACACAAGGAGAGTTGTTGAATGAGGAATGTTTCCTTTCTAGCATAGGTGTAAATGTTAGTTTAAGTTAGTGTGTTTACTGAATAAAAGCACCAGTGTGTATGCAGCTCTCACTGGTGGACTATTGGGAGAGAAAAATCCTACAGGAAGAACCTTGGTCTTACTGACTTCAAGATAGAGAAGCCCGGTTCCCCACCCCTTAATGCCCTTGATATTTCACATGTGACAGAGAACCTCATTGGCAACAGAGGAAGCACATGCTTGTGAGTGTGTGTGTGTGTGTGTGTGTGTGTTGAGCTGCAGACCCAACAAAAGACTTCAGCTGACCCCATAGGGAGATCTGGATCTGAAATGGTCCTGCATAGTGGTCCCAAGTGGTCCCACGTCCTTTAGAGCCCAACTCCTATAAGGATGCTATATATATTCTAGATACATGTCATCAGATACATGCTTTGCAAATATTTTTGTCATTCTTGTGTCTTCTATTCACTTTATTAATAGAGTCTTTTGACTCATGAAAGTTTTAAACTATGATGACATCTCCAGTTTATCCTTTTTGTCATTTTTATATTTAGATGCCATTTATAAATAGAAACCATTGCTACTTGACATGTACTGCCAAACTCATGGGTATTTACACCTGTTTTCTTCTAAGAACTTTACAGTTTAGCACTTATATATAGGTCTTCAGACAAATTTGAACTAATATTAGTTTATGGTGTGATTTGGGGAAGAGGCAATTCTTCTGCTTTTGGCTATCCATTTGGTTCACACCATCCTCTGTTTTAAAGACTATTCCTATAGAATTACTTGATATATCTTGGTAGTTTTACTGACAATCAATGGAAAGTAAGTATAAGGGGTTACTTATAGACTCTTCATTCAATTCCATTTCTCTATGTCTCTATCCTTGTTAGTGCTACATTGTCTAAATTAAATTTTTAAGTCAATGACTTCTCCAAATTTGTTCTTTTTTTTTTTTAAGTTTGTTTTGGCCATTTGGAGCCCTTTGGATTTCCATTTGAGCTTGAGGATCAGTTTCCCAATTTCCACAATAAGGGACCTGGGATTCTGATAGGGGATACATTAAAACTGCAGGTCAGAATAGCCAAAACCCTATTGACAAACAGAAGAGAGAACGGAGGTATTACTATTCCAGACTTCAAACTGTACTACAAAGCCATAATACTTAAAATAGCGTGGTACTGGTACAAAAACAGACAAACAGACAAATGGATCAGAATTGAATATCCGGAAATAAAACCACACATATACAGTCAATTAATCTTTGACAAAGGGGCAAAAAACATACCCTGGAACAAGGATAGCCTCTTCAGTAAATGGTGCTGGGAAAACTGGATCAAAACTTGTAAAAAACTG
Source organism: Uropsilus gracilis (assembly GCA_004024945.1). Lineage (NCBI taxonomy): Eukaryota > Metazoa > Chordata > Mammalia > Eulipotyphla > Talpidae > Uropsilus > Uropsilus gracilis. Next base: position 38,976 of record PVHY01014240.1, read on the forward strand.
GACCAGGATAACACCCTCACACCCTGTACAAAA
>PVHY01014241.1:8725-39109 GCA_004024945.1 Uropsilus gracilis
AATACTGTGAGATCTTGAAGAGATGATGACCTTTTCCCCCTTTTCTCTTCTTTTCTCTCCCTCCCTCTTTCCTCTTCTTCCCTCCCTCCCTCCCTCTTTATTTTCCCCCTTCAAGAATTGCTCCTGAAGGACAAGTGGGATCAAACTAGGTCTCAGAAGAATCTTGGGCTTTTTTTTTTTTTTTTTTTGAGACAAGGCTCTCGTTGCCCGGGGTACCACAGACTCAAGCAATGCCCAGCCTCAGCTTCCCAGGTAGCTGGGATTACAGGCGCGCGCCACCACGCCCAGCTATTTTTTTGGAACTAGGTCTTGCTACGGGCCCCAGGCGGAACTTGAACCGCGAGCCCTAGCCCCGGCCGCTTCATAGGCTGAAGCTTACAGGCACGAGCCACCATGCCCGGCCCAGAATCTTGGGCTTTATTGTGGTTGGTTATCCCTTTTTCTGGTTTCTTTTATGAGGTGGATGTGTTCCTTTTTCAGCTTGGTTGTTACTGACAACATTTTGCTCTTTTAAATATGTACATATTTGTTACTAAGCTATTGATGGACAGAGTTTGCCACCCAACCTCATGTTCCCATCTTTTGCAGAAATGGTCTCAGTTTATATTGCATAATTAAAGGAGCCACTCAAATGACTCTCACCTAGACATAGAATGCTTCAAGGGCACTTGCTATGTTGCTCTAAAGAGGCAGAAAAGAGGTTGGCAGTTTCTTTTCCTGGAAAATGTTATGTTTTGCCTCATCAGTTACTCCATAATACATAAATTCATGAGGGCAATACTTCCTGATAAGTTTTGCTTAATACATAATTGGGTAAAACAAACACCTTTTTCTTTTTTTCTTTTGAGACTGGGTCTCACTGTGTTGCCCAGGATAGTCCCGATCCTGTGGACTCAAGTGATCCCTAGCCTCAGCCTCCCTGGTAGCTGGGATTACAGGTGCCCACCACCATACCTGGCTCCTTTTCTGAGACCAGGTCTCGCTATGTTGCTTGGGGTAGTCTCAAACCCATGAACTCAAGCAATCCCTGGATTCTTGCCTCCCAGCGCTTGGATTACAGGCGTGTGCCACCACAGCCGGCTAGCACTTTTTTCTTTCTCTGCACATTTTTTCTGTGGAGAGCTGCATTAATATCTCAGTCTTTTGTTATTACTCCTTCTCACATTTCCCATCTTGAGAAACTTTCCCTACTGTTCTGTTTATTAATTTACACCCCCTGTCTCATCTTACTTCTTAAGGGAAAGCAGTGCATTCTGGTGATTTCACAAATCATAATTCCTCTTTTTTTTTTTTAAGGACTTGATTTTTTTTTTTTTAAGAGAAGTTTTAGGTTCACAGCAAAATCAGGAAGAAGATATGGAAGAGTTTCCAAATATCCTTGTCTGTACACAGGCAAAACTTTCCCATTATCAATATCCACCATTAGAGTGATACATCAGATGAAACTTGATTGACACATTATAATCAAAGTTTACAGATTATTTTAAGACTTCATTCTAGGAATGCACATTACGTATATTTGGAAAATTTTATGATGTATCCATTGCTGCAGTGTCATAGAGAGTATTTTTACAGCTCCTTAAAAAAGCCTCTGTATTCCTGTTCATCTCCCACTCTAATGCCTGACCTTTTTATTATTTCCATAGTTTTGTTTTTTGCAGATATATAGTGTGTGTGTGTATATATATATATATATATATATATGGCTACATACTATAGAATTCCTATATATAGGAGTCATATATATATAATCCTAGGAATATATAGGAATTCTATATATATAAAATCTTATATATATATAGGAATATATATATGAATTTTATAGTATGTAATCTTTTCAGAATATCTTTTTTCACAAAGTAGTGTGCGTTTAAGCTTCCTTCATGACTCCTAATGGTTTAATAGCTCATTTCTTTTTAGGGTTAAATCATCATTAATTGTCTATACCATTACTGAAGGACAACTTGTTTGTTTCTAAGTTTTTACAATCATAAGTAAATCGCTATCAACCTCTGGGTGCAAGTTTTTATGTGGGTATCAGTTATCAATTCACTTGGGTAAATACTTGTGACTGCTGGATCATATGGTAAAAGTATGTTTAATTTATTAAGAAATCACCAAACCATCTTCCAATCATTTTGTACTTCTACCATCAAGGACTAACAGTTTGCAGTTCTATATCCTTGCCATCACTAGTTTGTCAGTGGTACAGATTTTGACCATCGTAATGGAAGTATACTGCTAATTTATATTTTGTTTTTCTCTGATGACATATAAAGTAAAACATGTTTTCATATGCTTATTTGCCATATGTTTCTTATTGCTGAGTATTAAGAGTTTATATGCTATTTTTTGAAGACTATTTAGAGGATCTTCATGTCTGTGTGTTTTGGGTGAAGTGTTTTGAGATGCCTTTGGTGTTATAGCTATAAAAATATTGCCATTCCCAAAGAAAGGTGTCTCCTTTCTTATTGGTTGGAAGTTTTATAGTTTTGCCATTTAGGTCTGTGACTCATTTTGAGTCAGTATTTCTGAAAGGTGTAAGGCCTGTGTCTAGAATTATATTTTATTTATTTTTTGCATGTGGCTGCTTTCTCCAGCACTATTTGTTAAAATGACTATCTTTGTTTAATCATATCACCCTTGCATCGCTGCCAAAATCAGTTAAGTACATTGATGTGTCTCTGAACACTCAATTCTGTTGCATTGATCTATTTGTCTATTCTTTTGCCAATCCCACAGTTGTGATAACTGTAGTCTTATAGTTAAGTTCTGAACTCAGGAATTACCAGTTTTCCAGCTTTGTCCTCCTTTAAGAGATTATAGCTATTCTAGGTCTTTTGCCTTGCTATAAAATGTTGGAATCAATAACTACTCACTAACTTATTAGAAATTTGGTTGGAGGCTTGGGCACAGTGGTGCATACCTTTTATTGCAGACTACGAAGTGTGAGGTCAAGGCTAGGAATCACTTGAGTGTGTGTGTTCGAGACCCACCGGGGGTTCAAGACCTGTCTGGGGCAACATAGAGAGACCTAGTCTCAAAAAAAAAAAAAATTGGTTGGGAGACTTCCCTCTTCATTCCTGTCCCAGATGCCATTATCCTCAAGTTACTTCTGACTTAACATAACTCCCTGCTGCTATCTTCCATGTAACTTCTCCTTTCTCTTTCAGAATTACATTACTTAATTTCTGTTTCCCTCACAAAAACTTCAAAGGCATGTCCAGAGACACAATGTACTTTCAGCCACACTGACATGTGACATGTGTGACTAGTTGGTAGTTCTACTGATAGGGGTGCTGTGGTGAAATTGGGGGGGTCATGGTCCCTAGCACGACAATGTTGCATTACGATGGCTGCCATTGTGCCCTGGTAGGAAGAGACTTGGAGAAGGGAAACCAAACTTTTGAGAGAGAGGAGCAGAGTGAGGGGATTTAAGGAGGAGAGGAGAGAGAGCGAGCGAGCGAGCAAGAGAGAGAGAGAGAGATTGTGAGCTGAAAGAGAGGAAAGAGCAGAGGAGCAGCATGGAGGCTGGAGGCCTTGGAATTGCTGCTGCCATGTGCAGCAGCAGGGCAGGGAAGGAAGCCAAGTGGTGGGCTTCCATCCCCTGACCAGGCTGGTGAGGAGTCCAGGGAAGCATGTTGGAGAAATCTGTGATTTGTGTAAGCTGACAAGGAAACTCGGTACTTGAAAATTTGTTTTAACTTTAAAACTGTGAAGTTTGGGAATTGTCTGGAGACCCGAAGAAAATTTTCTGTGTTGCTGTTTTTATGGTGAGTCGTCTAAAGTGGTTGCTGCTGTTGTATTAAGTCTTGCTGGTTTCAGGCCACTTTAGAGTTGAAACTGAAAGAATGGCAGACCTGTGTTTTCTGGAGAAGGATAGATGACACCATCTTAGTTTCTTCATTGGATTTGAATCTCTTGCTTTTGAAGGATAATGGATGACATCATCTTGGTTTCTTCATTTGACTTGATGTGAATAGCTGTGCCTTTGGAGGAGGATCGATGACACCATCTTGGTTTCTTCATCTGGCCTGAAGGTGGGATAGCTGCCATTTTGTGGACACATGTGGCTAAGGACCCATTTGCAGTTTTTATGAACTAGAGACTGAGCTGGATGGTAAGATTACAAAAAGGGTCTCTTGTAGCTTCAGTGACTCTTGTCTATTTTGTCTTTAAATGAGTGAATTTGCTTTTGCCTCTTAAGGTAGTGTGGTCTTGGTACTGCTATATGGGCTGGGATGAACCTGATAAGTGGCTGGGTTTAAAAAGCCAGCTGCTCCACTTTCTAAGTTTAGATAAGTATCATGTTTTGTTTGTTTTCTTACCCAATTTCACTATGACTTTCTTAGATGTATTTACCTTCAACTATGTGAAAATCTACCTAGCTGGCTGGGGATAAAGGAATTTTTGATTGGAGATTTTTATTTCACCTTCAACAAAGAATGGTCTTTATAGTTTGGAGTGGGTGAAAGTAAGGGGGTAAGCTTTCCTTCGAGCTTGAGAAAGGAGAGGAGAAAACTGTGGAAGATAATTCTTTCTACCAGATATTCACTGACAGCCCAACTTAGAGAAGTGAACTCACTTCCTTATTTATACTCGTTTTGCTACTTATAGATAAGTAGTAGGTTCTGATTTTACTCACAGGGATTCAGAAACCTTTAGAGAACATTTAGAAGATCTTTAATGCCTAAGAGATCTGAGTTCAAATCTTTGGGTAGTAATATAATCCAGATCTAATGTGACCTTGGGAAAAATTATCTAATCTGCTTGAGTTTAGGTTTTCGCATTTGTAAAACAGAAATGCTGCCTTTGTAGTGAGAGTAAATGAATAAACAAATAATCAAATGAGATTTAAATGAGTGTATAAAGCATGTTTGATATGCAGTTTTTATAAATAACTGCTTTTTTTTATGCAGGGAGAACCAACCCAAAAGTATTTAGAACCTCCTCATTTTAGAAGTGTTAGAATTAAATTTACTACAGCAAGAATACTATAATATGCATATTATTTTATGAGATAATTGGTTTATAATGCTTGTGTGAAATTTCAGCAACACACTTCCATGGATTGAACCTTAGTTATGGGATCAAGAAATTCCCTTTTCTCCTAACCTCCCTCATCTGTGAGTGTTGGTAAGGGAACACTGAGCTCAGAGATATGAGGTTCCCCATTATTGGTCTCAGGGAGCGCAGGGATTTATATCAAGGATAAAGATGGCAAGACTGAAATTGGGTGGCAAAACAGGGTGCTTAACAGAATGTACAAAGGGGAGCAAGTGGCCTTTTAAAGCCAGCTACACACCAGGTTCTTCCCAGCCTGCACATGCAGTAGCAAGATAAACTTTAAAGAGGAAGGCAAGAACAAATTTACTTATTACAAGACAAATTAGACAAGAGTCACTGAGGGGCACAAGGGAACCCCTTTGATAATCTTACCACACAGTCCAGTCTCTAGTCCAAAGAGTACATGACTGAAGCAGCCATGTGCATCCACAAAATGGTAGCTGCCCCACCTTAAGCTGGATGAAGGAGTTAAGATGGCACTGCCCCTCCCTCAAAGACACAGTTCCACTCACTGCAAGTCAGAAGAAGTCAAGACAGCATGGGTGATCCTTCTTTAAAGGCAGGAGATTTAAATCCAATGGGGAAAACCAGGATGGCGCTGTCAATTCTTCTCCAAAAGGCACAGCTCCAACATTCTTTCAGCTCCAACTCCAGAGTGGCCCAGCATCAGCAAAACTCACTCAGTATAGCAATACAGCAAGATTTCAGTAAATCAACAGTGAGAATAAGCATGGCATGGTTACTTCTCAATCTCAGTGGTTACCCACTCCTCTCCCTTCCTCCCTTTCCACCCCCAAAAGTTTGACCTGTTTGCTTTTCTTTGCACTGACACCACCTACTGAATTGTGTACAAGTCTACAGTCCCTTTTAAGACTAACATTAAAGAGAGCATAGCTTCTTTTTGGTTTTTCAGTATCAGAAAAATCACATTGATTGGGTTTTCTAAGAGGTTTTGAAGCTAAAAATAATGCAAAGTAAACAGAATTTAATTTTAAAAACTTCCTTTTTTTCAGCCATCCTTCCTCTTTTGTTTCTGAGAAATAAAACTAAATAAATGAAGGAAAAAACAAAAGAATGAAACTAAAGGAGAAAAGCACAAACTTATATGCAGTCATTGAGTGCTCAGAGATCAGAGTGAGCTCAGGGAATAATTAAATTCAAGAATTCTCCTGTACAGTCTGTTATAGGAGGTGCATTTGTGGCCTCCAGGCAAAAGGGAAAGGATTATAGGCATATACTTTACCTTCACTTCCTTCAGTTCCTTATTTACTAATTTTACCACAGGTAAGAGTTAAGGCCAAATGGAAAATAAATCAGAATTGAATTTAGGATTAGATAGAGTTTTCTTAAAGGGAGGTATTTAATCTTACAGTGTGACCTATGAGAAACTGCAGCTTAAAACCAAAGTATTCTTCTACTGCTACTTCTCTGGGGTAGTTCTTAAGGGGAACGGATATATATATATATAATTAAATTTTGTTTACTTTGCATATATATGTATATATGCTAGGATCTGTCTATATTCATCTGTGCATTCAACTATTTGTTGAGTTTTTACTCTGCTAGCTTACAATGTATGAAAGAGCAAGGATGCAATTAGATATAAAGATGCCTATTAATCACTGACTAGACATATGCTATGAATTAAGTCGAGTGTTTAAATAGCACAATTAAGGTATAGCAAAACTTTTTCCAAAAGGACCAGTAGTAAATATTTTTGCCTTTGTAGATTGTGTGGTCTCTGCTAAAATTATTCTACTCTAGTTTTAGGTGTAAAAGTATCTATGGTATTATCTAAATGACTATGTTTGGCTGTGTCATAGTAGATTTTAGTTATAAAGATGTGAATTTCATATAATTTTTCTATTTTATGAAAAATTATTCTTTAATTGATCTTTTTAACCATTTAAAAACATCAAAATTATGATTATGATTATGATTATTATTTTGGAGACTAGGTCTCGCTATTTTTGCCTATGGATCCTCAGGCTCCTATTGCTCGCGGTACCAGACTCAAGCAATCCCCAGCCTCAGCTTCCCAGGTAGCTGGGATTATAGGTGCGCACCACCACGCCCAGCTATTTTTTGGGACTAGGTTTCCCTATGTTGTCCCAAGCGGGACTCGAACTATGATCCCTAGCCCCAGCCACTTCATAGGCTGAAGCTTACAAGCACGAGCCACCATGCCTGGCAAAAAAACCCATCAAAATTATTGTTAGCTTAAGAACTGTATAAACCCAGATAGTAGGCAGGAATTGCAGTGAACAGATAAACATTTAGGTTTTCTTTGAAACAGTTCATCTACTATATAACAATGAGACAGCTTGCTTCATGGTACCAATATAATAAAGTAGTAAAAATATTTCTGATGAATAAGAGGCAAAAAAATGCACTTGTTTTTTTCCCATTACTTATTCTATATCCATAGTTTTGGATACAGATTTAGACGACAGTGTGACCGGGTAATTCCCAGAAACAGGGGAGGTTCCAGGTTCCCTGCCCCACCTTAAGGAAGGGTGGAGTTGGGGTAGAGAGGAAAGTCTAAAGAAGTTAAGAAAGGAGGAGATCAAGAATACCTGGAGGAAACATATGGATGAGCAGAGATATGTGGAGCTGTGCTTGCTTCTTGGCTTGGACTTAAACCAGACAAGTGAGACATAAGGAAGGAGACACTTGAAAGAGACAAAGATATGGGGTGAGAGACCTGTAGGGGGGCTGACAATAACAGTTTGATCTTCACTTGGGTTTTAATTTTACTCTTTTCCCTCCAGAGTTGTCTGGCTCCTTCTGCTGCTTTCCTATGGGTCCCCACCAGAAGGTACCTTAGTCTAGTGGCAAATTTTCGGGCCTCAGCCATCCCTCTATGGGTCAACTCTGTTTGGCTAAGCATGTACCCACAAGGGGATGGGTAATTTGGGATGGTTAATTGGAAACTAATTTAACTATATTTTTCCTCTTCTGTCAACTGCACACTAATTGTATTAAATAAAAAACACTAATTGCATTTTTATTGAAGATTTTACTCACTAGAGTATGTTTTGTCTTGATGTGGTAGGTGGCAGAACCTATTTAGAGCAGGCAGATTTGGGGTCTTGGGCTGCACCTCACATTGCCCTGTACTACCATGAGAACACTTGTGGCAGTCTTAAGTATCCCTGGGAAGTTTAATTCTGATAGTATTTGGAAATCTTTATAAAGTATATACCAGAATATTATCTAATGATAGCAATACTAACATAAACACTAATAATAGCTAATATCTATTGAAGTCTAAGGGCCTAATGATGTAAGGTGAGAGTAGAAAAATTTAGGATAGAAGTTCTTATAAACACCAGAGGAGAGGATAGACATAATTCATGAATGTAAATCCTGGCTATAGAAGTTTTTTTGAATCCGTGGTGGAGTCAGAAAAAGTGGGGACAGGATTATCAGTCATTGAAGACCATCCCAATCTGACCCCAAGGCCAAAATCCCTAATAATTTCATCAAAGAACACTATGAAAGAGCATCCTTTGCCTTGGCAAAACAAATTTCTGCCCACCTATGTCTAAGCAGGCATTTCTTTGTCTTTTTCCTTAATAAACTTGTTGTATGCTGATGAATGGCAACATCTGCTGAGTTCTTTCTCAGAGACCCAAGAATCCCACACACTGAACCTCATTACTATCTAAATCCCAGCACCTAATGCTGTGCTTATTCATCCTCATGATAATTACATGAAAAATTTGCTAGACTTGAATTTCATCTCCTTCATTTCCTTACTAATTTTGCTATAGTCCTTTTTTTTTTGAGACAAGGTCTCGCTATTTTTACCCATGGAACCGCAGGCTCCCAATGCCCAGGGTACCACAGACTCAAGCAATCCCCAACCTCAGCTTCCCAGGTAGCTGGGATTAGAGGCATGTGACACCATACCCAGCTATTTTTGGGGACTAGGTCTCACTGTGTTGTCCCTAGCAGGACTTGAACCACAATCCCTAGCCCAAGCCACTTCATAGGCTGAAGCTTACAGGCACGAGCCACCGTGCCCGGCTCTTAATTTTGCTATAATCTCTACTAAGATAAAAATTAAGCTCAAATTCCATAAAAATCAGAACTGGATTTAGAATGAGATAAAACTTTTGTTAAGGGGAGGTAAGTAATGTTTGGGAGTGAAAAAATGAGTACTTCATGGATTAGGAAAGTAAAGCAGAAAAAATAAGTAACCTGTCTGAGTGGTTAAACTAGGATTCATTATCAGGTAGTCTATCTTAAAACTGAAGTAATCTAATCAAAACTTGCTTGCTGATGTCTAGAGTTGCAAGAGTGAGAATGTCAAGCAAAATTTTATGATAATCACGTTCAACATGATAACTTTAGATCTAAGGTAAATAAATTTTAAGTTGTTTTCCAAGGTCATAGCTAATATGAGATCATGAATAAACCTCAGATATTTTTTCTTTTTCTATTTTCCCCAAATTATATTTATGAGGTAAAGAAGGTCTACATCTTTGTGTTTGCTCCAGGAGTTTTAGGGTCAAACCTTTACAAATGTATACTTTCAAACCCTATCTATCTTCAGTCCCACAACAACCTTCCACTGTGTTCCACAGGTCCCCATCCTTCCCCTTCTCCTACTCTGTTACCCTCCTGTTCTAGTAGCCTCAGTTTTATAGCCAGATGTTAAGAGTATTCCTGGTTTGGTTTGGACTAACCCCTTATGTTTCTCTGTATTTCACATATAAGTGACACCATACAGTTTGGAAACATCTGAAGTGCTCAAGGATGGAAGAAGGGATCAGGAAAATGTGGTTTATAGATACAATAGAATACTACTCAGCTATAAAAAAGGACTAAATCCTGCCATTAGTGACAACATGGATGAAATCAGAAAGGGTCTAAGAGAAATAAGTAGGAGAACTGTCTCAGATTTTCCAACTGCTAGGTTACTTAGTTTCTTTTGCTTTATTGCAAAATTTTTAAAAGCAAAAACCTGGCAGAATAGAATGAGTAAACATGCTAAACTTTGGGTTACATAGTATTTTTGTGAGACAAAGAAAAATCTTGACTTAGAGTAAAATATAAAATTAACTTAACATTACTTTAAATAAAATTTGAATAATTTAAAGTCAAATTCATCTGTATGTTAACACTAATTTTTTTTAATCCAAATTAAGTTTGAAATCCCTCATTTTATAATGAACTGAGATTAAAAAATGGATGTCTATACCTCAAATTAAGAACAGGGGCATGGTGCTTAAACTTGTTTTTTGAGTAACTTTCTACTGGAAAACAAAGCAAACGTAAATTTCAAAATAAGTTAGCGAAGGCAAAAGGAAATTAAGATTGCGAATACACCTCCCATTCAAATATTAATTTGAAATTGATGTTTAAGTACCACAAAAAATATTAAAAAATCAACTTAGTAATTACAAAACTACTCCTTTAAAACGGAGAGTTCCTGTTTTTATTCATTTAATGTTTATTGAGCACTTAAATTGGAATTGGCATGCGCTAAACACTTGGGACAGAGGTTTTCATTATCTGCGAGATGCCAAATAAACAGATGTTGACCAATAACAATATAAAACCGTGTGAAAAGACAATGAGAGTTGAATCTCACCGTCTGTGACACGGAGCAATTTAAACTTTTTAGGCTTTTCGAAAGGCCAAGTTAGACCGGTCCATTATTACTACGAGGAGGACTTCAGAAGGTATGCTACTATTTCATTTTAGGACCTGTCAAGAGTTTGAATCGTTCCAAATTATCCTGTTCAGCGAGTTAGAAACCCGGCTAAGGCTAGAGTAACCATTTCTAAGGGACAGGGGCGCCGCAAGGGTCACACTGAAGTACTAGTGGGCGGCCTGGGGAAGCGGTGCTTGCTGGGACTTGTAGTCTCTACCAGGACCGTGGAAACTTTAACTCTATTTATGATGCATTTCTCCTTTTTAAACTTTCTGGCCCGGTCCCACTAAGCCCTAACCTAAAGCAGAGCTTGACAACTCTCAGCTCATTTCAGACACACTGTGCGCCTTCGACTAAGAGCCATTGGTTCGACTGAGGTTCGACTCCAAGGCGGAGTCGCTCACAAGTCTCAAAGCGATTGGTCGGTCTTGAGTGGTGGGCGGAGCCCCATGTGCACTAGAGCTCGGGATTGGCCGACTTCTGACGTGATGTAAGAGGCGTTTTCATACTGGCCGGATCTGCAGGCTGAGGTAAAGAGCGAATCCCTATAGCATAGCTTGCACTTTGCCGCCTGAAATCTCGCGATATTTCACAGAAGCGCCTTAGAGACGCTCTGGGAGCCGCCAAGGCCAGTGGGGGCTGGCGGGCGCCGGGAAGTGGCCGGTCAGGCGGGGAGGGCGGTCGCGTGCTGCCTACGCCACTCAGGCTCGGTCAGAACCAGGCAGAGCCCAGAGGAAGTGGGTGGACGGCGCGGCCCTCCTGGCCGGTGAGTCGGCTTCAGGTCGCAGCCGCCGAGTCGACGCGAGCTTCACCTGGGCCCGCGCTGCCCGTGACAGGTGCGCGGACGTGAGCGGCGCCCGCCGGCCCCCCGGCCCGCCCCCTCCGGGCCTCGCCCGCGAGGACTCGGGATGAGCTGCGGGCCCCAGCTGAGCGGCTCCGGCTCCTGGCGCCTGGCGCTGTCGCCGCCCCAGAGCGGCCGCCGCCCCTGAGGGAAGGAGGGAGGGACCGGCCGCTGACCCGGGCATGAGCCGGACGCGGCGTTCGTTGCTGGACTGAAGCGCAGACATGAACCTGCACCAGGTGCTGACCGGCGCCGTGAACCCGGGCGACCACTGCTTCTCCGTGGGCAGCATCGGCGATCAGCGCTTCACGGTGAGTGAGGGAGGCGCCCGCGGCCACTCCGCGCCCCGGAATCAGACGGGTTCGGCCCGGAATGACAGGCAGAGGCCGAGAATGCCCGGTCACCCCCATCGGGGTCCCCAGCGCCCCTGTGTCGGTCACCGACCCCCCTCCCCACGCCGCCACCCCCCACCCGGCCCAGTCCGACCTGACCTTTGAGAGCGAAGGAGCCGAAAACATTTCGATCTCTGAGGTCCTTTCTTCAAGGAGCCTGAACTCGATGTTGGACTGTTTTAGAGGATTTTTTCAAAGTGTTTGACGTCCTTCGTCTGGAATGATTTGTCGGAGTCGTTTTTCTAAAACTCCAACTGTTGAGTAATGTGTCGCGGGGGTAGACATTTTTTAGAACCTCCCTGCAGAGGCTCAAATTGTCAGTTTTAGAAAGAGTTGGGATTGGTTTCATATTTTAACTTCAGGTCAGCTGTCTTTGTAGTTAAAAGGCGTGGGTGCCTTCCAACAATTACGAATTATTTGTCACCAGCAACAAATGCTGAGGACAAGTACAAAGAAAGTGTTCTTCACTTATTCTTCATATTCACCAAGGAGTAACTTCAGAAACAATTATTATTTTTTGGTAAAAACTTCACTGTTGTCAGCGTGTGAATTCCATATGTAAGAGTTCGTAGTTCTGGGAAACTTACTTGCTTTGGATCACGCTCATTAGTTACTGAAGGTTTCATTATTGTTTTGTAGTGAAACTTCAGTTTTAAAGTTAATTGCAAGTTAAGGTTTACTTGCAGTCACTTGATTTCTATTGGTCTTTGTGAGGTCCTGGTGGGAGGGAAGAGGGTCCCAAACTTCCGACTGCCCAGTTGTACGGTGGCATTTTCCGCCTAAAATACAGTTTTTATAATAATTTCAAAATGCAACTCAATATTGCACGTGATAACCTTATCTGAACATCCAATGGTGATGATTTCTGCTACAACTTGTGAGTTGTGATTAAAAGTGAGTTGAGATAAGAAGTGAAACTTAATTGTAAATAAATGAAACAAAGTAAGTAGCTTCACAGGTGGCCAGGGTATTCTTAACCTATTTTGGAGTTTCATGTGTGATTTTCCTCCATCAGAAAAAATGAGCATTATTTGCCATGTGTAAACATTTAATGTTTGCATTGTGCTTTTAGTTCTGTGTCAGTCAAGTACTTCGCTTTCAAATAGTCTGTACCTCTCACATATACTTTAGTGGACACTAGCAGGTTTAGAGATTCTAATGCAAAATGATAACCTAACCTCTGTGTATTCAGAAGAGTGAACTCTGAGCATCTCGGTTAGTTGCTGTGGTTTTCCAGTATTTGTAATTGCTCTCTGCTCTTATTATTTATCAAAGAGTGGGTAAAGGGGCTGGCAAACAGCACCCTAAGGAAGTTTTTTTAGTGCCAGGCTTTAAGACTGGAGAGTTGCATTTTCTACTATTTCCTGAAGTTATCATAGATTCTTCTTCAATGTAAATTCTAAGAACTTTTTCTAAGAAAGCATTTAGAATCTATATAAACAGTGGCATAAACTTCAGAGCATACACTATGCTGACCTATTAATATACCTAAATAACTCCTGTAAGTATATATACCTTTGGTGAATGTCTATTATTTTAATGTAGAAGTGAGTTAATGTGACAAGGATTATACACTCATCCTATTCCTGAGTAGCTTCTTCTGTTTTGCTGAGTTTCAAAGTTCTTTTTCTTAGACTAGACTTGAGTCTACTCCAACCAATCCTACTGCAGATTTTCCCCCAGATCTCAGTAACATTGCAGTAAAGATAAAGATAAATAAGATAGAGATCCTTGCTCTGTAATTTTGGTTGTAGTTTAAGTATTAACAAATCTTCCCCCTCCTTTGCAGCCAATCCATCCCTAACTCTTTAACATTAATTTGATAGTTCTGTTATAAACTAAGATTTTTGTCTTTTCCAGACACTGTCTACACCTTAAGTGCTTTTCTTTTTTAAATTATATGGGTGTTGTTAACAAAACTGTATGATTTAGGGGTGTATGTTCTTCACACTGTGCCCATCATTAAAGCACCCATAACCCAACCCTATAATTCATTGGACTACTTCCCCACTTTGCTTCTATTCTCCTCACCCCTTTGGGCAGCCTCAGTTATGCAGTCAGATTCCAAAGGTTTGTTTTCGTTTGATTTTTTTCATTTGTAATTTTTTCCCCCCATATTCCACCTAAGAATCCAATGTTTGTCTGTCTCCTCACTTATTTCACTTAGCATAATACACTCCAGTCCCATCTATGTTCTGGACGATAACACCATCTCATTTTAATTTTTTATGCCTGAATAATATTGCATAGTGTATATACACCACATCTTTGTCCCACATCTTTGTTTTATTGAATACTCCGGTTGTTTCCATAACTTGACTATTGGATATACTTCAGTAATAGATATAGGAATGCATATATTCATTCAAATTAAATTTCAGATAGAAACTTCTCATTGGATTACTGAATCATATGGTAGTTTTATGCTTTTGTTTTCTGTATTTTGAGAAGCCTCCATACTGTTTTCCACAGGGGCTGGACCAGTCTGCATTCCCATAAATAGTGTATGAAGCTTCCCTTTTCTCCACACCCTTTGTCAATATGTTTATGTTTTTTTTTGCTAGAGACCTTTCTTACAGGTAGCTCCTTGTGATCTTGATTTGTTGATATTAGCATGCATTTAAAGTTACCCTTTTAAAATTGGGATTTTTTTTTTCATGTTAAAAGGCAGAATGTATTGTTGATTCCTTAAATTTTGTTGCAATATCTTGAAAAATCTTTTAAAATTCTGGTTTTACTTATAAAAGGGACATTTGTGGATGTCTTCTTGTCTCCCTTCCTTTTGGTACTTTGCATTCTCTAAAGAAAGTTCTCTTTGTAACTACTCCCTTTGCATGTTTGCAGATACCTTTATCCCTTCTTGTATTGAAAGATTGCAAGAGATCAAATCCTGTGCTCTGAATAAAGTCTGACAGGTTTTAAGTTCAGATGAAGTTCAATGCCAGTTCTCATGGATTCTGTTTGGATTTTAAAATATGCAATTACTCATATGGTTAGTCTAAGTATTAGATGCTTTTTTGCTTATTAAACTGGCATTCAACTGCTTTGATTTTATACTTAGTATGAATGCTTCTGACAGCCATAACCATGTCTCTAATACTTTCAAAGCATATTATTTAACTTATTATATCACTAATTAGTTTCGTGTGTGTGCTCCAAAATTTCATTGTGAAAAACTGGAATAGTTATTGAGACTCTGGTGACAGGTGAAAGTAGAATCATTACCTACATTTGATTTTTTGGCTGATCCCTTATAGTCATGAGCAAGTTCTTTCATAGTCTTTGAATTTCTTTTTTTCATCTGTAAAATAGGTTTAACAACCATTCATAGGGTTGATAAATGAAAAAGTGCTAACTTTTAAGTTCAGTGTGTAGTTCATATAAAACCCTTTAAAATGTGAAGTATTTGTATTTGCGGAATCTCCAGACTCCCAACCTTTGCTCCTACATGGCAATATGGGAATCCTAGACCACCTAGATTCTATTTTATGGCTTAATATATCAAGTTTGTAGTGCAAAGTTGACATTTCAAGAATTTGATTTGGAGGGGTAGTATATGCTTAAGTTAGTAGCAATGTGTAAAGGAAAGATACATACAAGTATATTGTGGACTGAATACCCATGGAGGCTACTGAGTGTGGTATTTTTGATCTGATAAGTTTTCCCATGGTTAAGCAGAGGTTCTCCATAAAATACTGGAGTGGGAAGGAAGGGGCAAGTGGTCAGGGCCCTGAGCCTCAGTGAACCTGTTTTAACTTGGGTTAACCTATTAACTAAGACAGGAAGTTTGGTGTTTCCGGAATTTAGTGGGACCCTAAGACTATTCACTTAGTTTTTATGAGTTCCCTCCATCCATAGGCCTGGTGTGGCATTTCACCCTGCCTTATGTACTTGAGAAATGCCCAGTCTTTGATTTGAAAAAACTGACCACATAAAGTCAATGGTTTGCAAGTAGGAACACACCAAAAAAATGTCAAGTATGATAAAATTTAGGTTGTAGTCATATTAATCCCTGGCACACAGAAAATGCTTGGTAAACACTCATTGATTAATTAGTAATGTAATTTATTGCTTTAAAATAGCTGTAATAATTTAGATTTAGATCAAATAAAATATTTATATTAAGTTTTCCTGCAAATTTCTTAGTCTTTATTCATCTTTATCATAGGAGTATGGAGATTTCAGATACACTGAAATAATTGTTTTTCCCTCACCTACTGGAATGCTTCACTCATTTTTTTTTTTATTTTTTTGTTAATTTCTTACTGTTGTTGAATGATAGTATGTGAACAACCTGGTACCTGGTTTTGATATATTGACAACTTGTTTTTATTTTATTTTTTATTTTTATTTTTTTGAGACTAGGTCTCGCTCATGTTGCCTGGGATACCACAGACTCAAGCAATCCCCAGCCTCACCTTCCCAAGTAGCTAGGATTATAGGGTCGTGTCACCACCCCCAGCTATTTTTTTGGAACTAGGTCTGCTATGTTTCCCCAGGTGGGTCTTGAACTGGGATGGCCAGTCCCAGCCACATTCCATAGGCTGGCACGCGCCACCATGCCCTGCTAACTTGTTTTTAGAGTAAAAAAAAAAATTTTATTTATGGAAGATAGTTATCTAGAATCTAGATAGATATTTCTGTGCATACTGATGTCATAATACGTACTTTAATTTTAATCGCATTTAGGAGCTTTTTTCCCCCTTTTCCTTTAGATCATCCATAGTGTTAAAATTTTGAGTGAAATGGAAAGGGAGATAATTTCCAAAAGAGAGGCACCTTGTGTTAATATTTAGGAAGTTTTGTTTGCAGCTTAGAACTTTAATACCTTTGCCAACAAGAAGGAAAACAGGTATGTTTTAGCTCCAGGCTCTCTTTTGTATTAAATAACCCTATGCTCCCAGTCAAGAGGATCTAGAGTAGAAGTCAGAAGACTGACTGCAGCAATCTGGCTGTTGGGAGAGAAATGGAAGCTGAATTAGCATTCTCCTTTCTCAACTTCCTATGATAGTAAGCATTCTTTAGTTTAACTTTTGCTCACTCTAGGTAACCTTTCATTGGTGGAAGTGTGGAAAGATTCCTTTTTTGGGAAAAGCCTGTTGGTTTTTTGAATGGGTAGGGGAAAGATTGATACAGTTTACATATAAAGATTTTTGTAGTGTTCATTTGTTATTAAATTCAAAACTGTTAAGAAAATTTGGCCTTTTAAAAATCATTATATTTTAAACAGTGTTTATTTATTTATTTATTTTTTGAGACTAGGTCTTGCTATTTTTGCTCCTGGAACTGCAGGCTCTCTTTGCCGGGCGTACCACAGACTCAAGCAATCCCCAGCCTCAGCTTCCCAGGTAGCTGGGATTACAGGCACGCGCCACCACACCCAGCTATTTTTTTGGAACTAGGGCTCGCTACTGGCCCCAGGCGGGACTGGAACCGCAATCCCTAGCCCCTGCTGCTTCATAGGCTGAAGCCTACAGGCAGGAACCACCGTACCTGGCTAAACAGTGTTTAAATACTTTTAACATTATTGAGGTAATATTAATTCTTAGCATCATATTTCTAAAAATGAGAATACTCTTACAGCATACCAAAATGAAGTCATTTAACCAGGAAATAAACAAGGAAGAAATTCTTTGGGAAATTTAGCTGGTATGGTTAGTTTAAAAGATCAGTATAAATAGGAAATCTAAATGTTTTACAAAAGCCATTGGTTGTTCAAATTAGAATAATATTAGATTTTGGATATTTTTGAAATTTAGAAATTTTGAGGAGCTTCTTTGCCAAACTTAAAAATAATGTATTGATATGTGCTTAATGGTTGTTACCATGCAACTTTTTTAGTCTTAAAGTTAGTAAACCTATTATTGCATGTGCCTCGGAAGAGGATTTTCATTTCGTGGTTAGTGATGTTAAACATCTTTTTATGTGTCAGTTGGCCTGACCATTTCTATATCTTCTTTGGAAAAAGATTTCTTCAAGTCCTCTGCTCACTTTTTTTTTTTTTTTGAGACTAGGTCTCGCTATTTTTGCCCATGGTACCGCAGGCTCTCGTTGTCTGGGGTACCACAGACTCAAGCAATGCCCAGCCTCAGCTTCCCAGATAGCTGGGATTACAGGCGCACGCCACCACACCCAGCTATTTTTTGGAACTAGGTCTCGCTACGGGCTCCAAGTGGGACTCGAACCACGATCTCTAAGTCCCGGCCGCTTCATAGGCTGAAGCTTACAGGCACGAGCCACCGTGCCCGGCCTCCTCTGCTCACTTTTTAAATCCTTTTTTGATTATTAGGTTGTAGAAGTCCCTTATGTACATTAGATATTTGCCATTCTCTCTCCCATCTAGCCATTCATTGCCATTTACAAACATATTTCTAAGAAAGGAAGTAAGGGCCTTACTATTCAGTCTTCTACATTCTAAATGAGCACCAGTAATTTTTATTGTATCTAAAATATGCCAGAGCTAGAAAGAGACAACTTTGCGCCTCCTAAGTGCTGGCACAAGGAAAAACCGAATGACAGCAGCGGTAGTATAGCACAGCAGCAAAAGAATAAGGGCGATCAGTCCATAGCTGTGAATAGTCAGGTACTAGTTGTATCTTGTATTGACATCTTCCTCCATACGGAGCTGGGGGTTGATTTCTAGAATCCTGCATTTGTCAACTTTGCAAATGTTTAATACTTGTTTTAAACATTTTGTAAGGCACTTAGGGAATAATACAGACGTTGTAGAGGAAAATTTAGACTCATGAGCTGGGCATGGTGGCACACACCTGTAATCCCAGCTACCTGGGAGGCTGAGGCTAGGGATCACTTGAATCTTCAGATTCAAGACAAACCTGGGCAACATAGCGACCTAGTATCTGAAAACAAACAATAAATAAATAATTTCTTTTTTTAATATTTAGACTCATGGGTGACAAAAATAGTTGCAACACAATTTCTAAACATAAGCAAATAATGTCAGGTAGAATAAAGGAAGACAAAGTTTTGAACATGTGGTTTTTTTTGTTTGTTTGTTTTTTGATAAACATTCCACTTGATAGAAAATGCAAAAGTTTTAAAGAGGAGGAAATAAAAATTGTAAATGTGCAAAAATTAACATGTTATTTTGGGAAACAGTGATAAGTAGTATTTTATCAAAATTTAATATTGAGGACAAAACTAGTTTCTAGTATACTAAAACAAAGTATTGTAAATGGAGATTTTTCTTAGGATAGATTAGCTTTTAGGATTTATACTTCCTGATAGTATTGAGACAGAACTTATGATTATATGTAGATATTTATATAGATGAGCAAGCATCATGAGACTTTGTTTACTGAGACAGTTTTTTCCATAATTTGATACTAGTGGAACCAATTGATTGTTCCCAGTTCCTTGTAGGAAATTTCCACCATCCTTAACAAGGTAAGGCTTGATGGTACTATGGAAATAGCCTTAGAGGAAGAATCAGGAGACAGGGTTCTTAATACCACTCTGGCACTGAAGAGTTTTGTCAGCCTGTTTAGGCCTCAGTTTACTTGTCTTAATATGAGCGATTTATTTCTGTCCTCTTTTAAGTCCTTCTAGCGTTTTTCCATAGTTCGCAGAATCATTTGGTAGAAATTACAGCCATAATACATAGTAAATATGATTTTTTTTTTTTTAGTATTAAGTCAGGTATACTTGCATTATGCAAAAGTGATGAGAAAGTAAAGAATTACAAAACTCAGGACTTGATCAGGATGGAAAACAGCTTGTGATGTTTTATTGTCAATATTGTGCTGCATGCTGGGCTATAATACAGCCATATACTCTGTAATGGTAGAAATTCCCATGATCTAAGAAAGAGGGGAAAGAACCTCTAAAATATTCTAACTGAAAAAGTTCTCCATGTAAAGTTCACTAAGAATTGTTTGACAACAGTTTCTGAACTACGTGCTTTTATTTTTTTTGACTATCATGGAATTTTTTTTGGGGGGGATTAAATACTTTGTTCCACAGGTATTTATAAAGCACCCCCTTCATTGAGTCTTGAAACTCACCTTTTGGTAATGGAAATGGATAATGAACAGATATTTATAAGTTGTGACATGCTGTGAAGAAATATAAACAATAATGTTATGGGAAGTAATGAGGGAGAGAGAAACAGAGAGAGTAAAAAAAATTACCATGACTGAGAATTCAGATTTGAATGATAGCAAGAAGCTAAGAGGCAGTGTCCAGGTAGATAGAATATAGATAAAACACATTGTGGTAGAAAAAGATTGATATGCCCAAGGAACAGACAGTGCAATGTTGCAGTAGGAGCCCTTTGAAAAGGGAAAGAATACTTGAGATTGATTTGAAGAATTAGTATAATTAATTTGGATATTAACTGTGGTGAGCAGTTGATTTTAGTCAGAGTGCAGCAGGGAAATAGTTGAAGGTCTTTAAATAGGGAAAATCACTTGGTATAATACACATCTTTAAAAGATCATTGTACATACGTGGAAATCAATTGAAGGAAGCAGGAATAGAAGCAGTCAGACTATTCACAGTAGTACAGGATAAAGAATATAGTAATTAGGCTAGGGCAGTAGCATTTAGGGAAGATGTAAGAGGTATATATTTTGCACATAGAATTGACTAGATTCCGTAATGGGACTATAGATAGTAGATAAGGCAAATATTTTCAAATAACAGATTATTTTGTTAAGAAACAATGTTTAAAATTAGTCTGGTAAAACATAGCCATTGATGACATTATTATACACAATACATATTTTCTTGACAACTTTAAAATTTTTTATTCTATTTTTTCCCATTTTCTTTTTTTAGGCTTATGCATCTGGATGTGACATTGTAATACTGGGCAGTGATTTTGAAAGATTACAGATAATCCCAGGAGCTAAACATGGAAATATTCAAGTGGGATGTGTAGACTGTTCGATGCAACAAGGCAAGGTTAGTGATCTTGTGGTAGTATGCTAATCATTTTGAATATGATTTTAGTCAGAGTAGTCACTATGTATTTCCTATTAGTTTTACTTTTCTTATTTGAAATTGGTAGGCATGAGAGAAAGAAATAACAATTTGTTTACAAATAAACTAATGAAGATAAATCAGTTAGAGTCATTCTTTGAGTTTTGGATAAACTGCAAAAATGAAGATTAGGCTATTCTACTTTTTATTTCACATATACAAGAAAAATCTTACCTGGACTTCTGTTTGCATATGAAAAATAAGAAGTAATCTTGTATGTGAAACAGCAGTGACAGCAAAGGAAACAAGTCATATAAACATCAGGTTAAATACAATTCTACATAGAAACAACATTGACTGAGTCAACTTGCAGTTTCTATACTATATAGTTTAAAATAGCTTTGTAAACACATAGTTGGCCAGTCTAGGTGTAGTTATATCCAGATTGGCCTGACCTATGCAAGTGTGTTTAGTTTAGTTTTTTTTTTTTTCCTAGATATTTAAATATATTTTTTGACTACATGATTCACTGGTATATTTTATGTAAGGAATCAAAATGGATGCAACCCTTCTCTTAATTTATTCATTTCTAATAAACCTGACAGTAAAGTTAAATCTAATTCCTATAACCTAGGTTAAAAATAGTAGTTTCTTGTTCTTGCACTGTTTACATTTTGTTGGACTACTGTTTGTTATTGTTTTTTGTTTATCCCTGTATTCCTTTTAATATTGTTGCAAGTGCTTCTCACCTGTCTTTCCATTTATTCATGTTTTTTTTCACTATTCTAGTAAAATGATTTTTATTACAGAATGATGTAAGTGCTAGACACTGTTACCCCTTCATGTTTATTTGATCTAGCTTTACAGTTCTGTAATCTTTATTGTATAAAAAACTTGTTTATGCTGTCTAGATTCATTCACACAGTGCTGATTAACTTTGAAAATATAATTTTAATTATTTCTGGCATTAGCTATATTTTTGTGATAAACTAGAATTACATGACAACTCAGGTTAAATGAAGAATTCATTGGATTTGTACTCTTTCTAATACAGAACAAATGTTCTTTGTTTCATAGATAACCAAAGGATTCTTTAAGGTATCAGGAAGAAAATTTGCAGGTTCTCGTACATGAGGGACTTGTTTGTCTTTAAGAAAGAATTGTTGCTTGACACCAAGGGCATCGCATGTCATTTAATTTTTCTGAGAAAATTCATCTGCATTTATCTCATTATTAGCTAAAAAAACATTCTTAACTTCCCATTACTTTGGAAGAGTTCAAATTGTTTGTCTTGTCATGAGACCTTGTACAACTTTGCTCTTACTTGCTTGCCTTTTTGGCCTTTTGTTTGCTATTTTGTTAAGAGGGAGGCTGCCTTCTAGCTGGGCTAGGTGTCAGTCACCTCCAAATGTGTAGTCCTTTTTTTTTTTTTAAATTGAATGTTTACGCACTTTGAATTCCTGCCCACACTCAAAGGCCCAAACTAAATACTCACAGATCAACTCCATGCAGATGATTCTATATTTCAAAGAACTCCTCAGAAAACTCAGAAATACCCTTTGAAAGGATCTTTATCCATATATGTATTATATCCTCATTCTTTACCCCCTCTTCATTAGCTTATATATTCTTATTTTTACTCCTACTTCACTCACTATTTTTCTATTTCATTTCTGATATTTCAGTATCCTTCATTTGTGACTCACTCATACTATGGTAATAATTACCTTAAAAAAAGAGAATGGGCAGGTGCAATGCTCCATTTATTTAAAGAATAAAATTTACAGGTACTCAAATAGAATAAAGTATTGAAAAAATAGACTCTTCTAGGCAGTTCCCAAAGGAATAGGTGTAAGTTTTAATTTTAAAAGCTTACATATGTACTGACAAGAGTATGACCTTTGAGGACAGACAGCCCAAAAACTGATTTTAAAATTATGTTAAAGTCTATAACTGACAAGACCACTTCAAGTACATTTTGTCTGTGAGGAGGAATTAACTATGTGTCTTATATAATTACAAGAATCTTAACAAATTTGTAGAATGAATAGAGAAATTGTTTCAATACTCAAAATATTCTACTAGGAAGTAGTAGTATGTATACTATAAATACAGATAGAGAAATGAAGGCACAGAAAGATTAATTTGCTGATTAAACAGCTAGTAAGTAACAATATTGGGATGATGACCCAGATGTGTTGGTTTCTAAAACTAACATTCTCCCATATTAGAGAATAAAGTTGCGTGTGGGTGTATTTTTAAGTTATAGTGTTCCTTTCTTTTGTTCTTTGTTTCACAAGTAAGTTTACATATCTGTAAGTTTTTTTTTTCTTTTTCTTTTTAAAAGATTGCAGCATCCTATGGAAATGTTATCTCTGTTTTTGAACCAGTTAATCTACCGAAGCAAAAGAAAAATTTGGTCAGTAATTTATCTTTTTTTTTTTTTTTAGGAATTGAAATGTCTTGATTATTAAAATACACTATTTTTAATAGTATAAAACCAGTGTGTTCATCAGTAAATCATTATGTATACAGACATGTATAGAGGTACATAGTAAAACCACTTCCTTAATAAAAACATGTTTAAGTCTTTCATTGAAATAGAATTAAACTTGATTGTGATGACTAATCTTGAAGTGTTTCATTTTTCTGTTTGATATTTTTCATTTATATTTGAAGAGTCAGAATCTTTAGGTTTGGCAGTTATTTTATTGTTAGTGGAAAATCTTGTTCGATCAAAAGGATACTTTATTTTGTATTTTTTTCTATGCAATTTTCTGCCTGTTTGAAATCTTTTTTGTTCTTAAAGTACATGTTGTACATCAAGTCATAGCAAACCTCTAGATTTCTTGCGTTTATTATGTCATGTTATTCACAGATTATTGATTTTTTTTTTAATTTGTAAAGATTACTTAATAGTTCTGAGATAAGAAATAGTTCTGGAAATTGGTTAAAATATTAAGATTAAATATACAGTTGATTTATTGGGGGTTTTATTGCCTTTAAATATAACGGATAGATAAGGTTATTTACCCACTTCTTAAAAATTAAGGTAGTGATTGAGCCAGTTTTGAGACCACAGTGTGGTCTAAAGTCATAAGGAGTCAAAAAACTGATTTCTTTCTTTTTTTTTGTTTTCTAGCTATTTGATTTTTTTTTTTTTTTTTTTTTTTTTTTTTTTTTTTTTTTTTTTTTTTTTTTTTTTTTTTTTTTTTTTTTTTTTTTTTTTTTTTTTTTTTTTTTTTTTTTTTTTTTTTTTTTTTTTTTGAGACTAGGTCTCTCTTTTTGCCCGTGGAACTGCCAGCTCACGTTGCCTGGGGTACCACAGACTCAAGCAATCCCCAGCTTCAGCTTCCCAGGTAGCTGGAATTATAGGCACATACCACCACGCCCAGCTTTCTTTTTTTGGAACTAGGTCTCGCTATGGGCCCCAGGTGGGACTCAAACCGCGATGCCTAGCCCCGGCCGCTTCATAGACTGAAGCTTACAGGCATGAGCCACTGTGCCTAGCTTCTACCTATTTGAGCTTAAGCAAGTCAGTCTTATTGCATTCTTTGCTTAATTTTAAAATTTATTTATATATATTCATGGGGAAAGTATAAGGATGAAATGTTAAAAGCTGTGTGAAAATATGTTAAGTGTGAACAGTATCTTATTAATGGACACATTTATACATTTTTAAAAAAAAATGTGTGTTTTAATAGTTTTTATCCTCTTTTTACTTAGCTTATTAGTGTCTTACAAATTCCCTCCAACTTAGTTTGGCAACTGTTTCTTTTTCCTTTAAAAGTAAAAAAAAAATTTTTTTTTTAAAATAAGTAAGACACCAGAAGTTTTTCTCAGAGGGTAAGGTCATAACCAATGATACAGTTGTTGAACCACAGAATTAATAGAAAAAAAAATCAGCTATGTATGTTTACTCTTATGTGTGATCATGTTTCCCCTAGGTGGTTTTATCTGGGTCTATTAACAACATTTTTAGATCTCACGGAAGGAGAGTCTCCAGTTTGCTCATGATTGCTATTTGTATTCATGTATTGCCTAATGAATCCAATATTAGAGGCCCTTATAACCTTCTGAATTAGTAAATGACAATATTAAGAATGAATTTTAAAGATTGTTGCTTCATCTAGAACAATATATTTTTGAAAAAGACCAATAAATATTTAAAAAAATTTTTTTTTATTTTTGTATATTTTATTTGTATGTTTTACTCGTTGCCCAGGGGGCCACAGACTCAAGCAGTCCCCAGCCTCAGCTCTCAGGTAGCTGGGATTACAGGCGCGCACCACCACACCCAGCTGTTTATTTTGGAACTAGGTCTGCTATGGGGCCCCAGGCGGACTCAAACTGCAATCCCTAGCCCCGGCCGCTTCATTGGCTGAAGCTTACAGGCACTAGCCACCGTGCCCGGCCTTAAAATTTTTTTAGTTCTAAGGGCAGAATGGAGAGTATAATTTTTTTGCCTGCTTTCCTGTACTTGTTTACTATGATTGTATCAAGTACTCAATAAGAAGAGGCATGTTAATTAGTAGGCAACAGTGACTTTGGGGGGAGATTGGAAAAAACTTGATGAATAGGGAGACAACTGGATGAGAAGAAAATACCGTAGACATGAAAGGTACACAAAACTCTGTAATTGCAGATATAGCTTCAAAGATTATTTCGATCTTCATTAGGAAAAGATATTTCCTTTTCTTTGTACATTCTGGAGTAATAGTCTTGTAAAGTGGTGGATGCTTTTATATGGGGAATACACTTCAAAATTGCTAGTTGATGCAGGTGCCAGATTCTACCCTGGGGATTTCTAAGCTTGTAGGTATGTGACTATTCCTAGAGGCTTTTTTGTATGTCTAGTTTTGGTGAGCATTCTGATATGTGCTGTGATTGATAGCAGTTCTAGAAAGGCACTGTTCATGAGAAAAGAAGAAAAGCTTATTCTTTAGGCTACCTGGATTCAGATCACTTGGGGTGGTGATTTTAAAGTCCAGATTTCTGTGCCTGTCTTTTATCTCTTGTGGTTGAAACCTTCTTCAGGAATCTCAGAATCTGATTTTTTACCAAACTTCTTAGGCTAGTCTTGTGCTAAATCTCTACATTAGGAGAGTGTTTGTGGGTCTCAATGGATTAGAGGTTGATGAAATCAATATAGTAGGCCACAATCTGAATTTAGAAATGGAAAATGTTGGAGTCCATAATCTATATTGAGTCTAGATTACTTTTATGTGAACATGTATGCATGTTCTGGGTCATAGTGCAATATGTCTTTCTTCCTGGTTTGCTTTTTATTAAAAAAAATTTATTTTGAAAAGTTTTGCTTTAAGGAGTGAAAACACCTTAAATAATAGAACATTATATAAGTGTTATATCTCTTATTCTGAATTTTCACAGTATGATTTCAGGTGGGGATGAAATATTAAAAGAGATGGAAGTCACATATAACAGAGATTAAATACTTTTTTTTGAGACTAAGTCTCGCTATTTTGCCCGGGGAACTGTAGGCTCGCGTTGCCCGGGGTACCACAGACTCAAGCGATCCCTAGCCTTAGCTTCCCAGGTGACTGGGATTATACCACACCCAGCTGTTTTTTGAGACTAGGTCTTGCTATGTTGTCCCGGGCGGGTCTTGAACCCGCATACTCAAGCGATTCCTAGTCTCAGTTGCACTCTAGACTGTGCTTAAAGGCACCACCGTGCCGGAAGAGATAGACATTTTAAAGTAAACTTTATATAAGGTCTAACATAAAATTTATTTTTAAATAAAATTAGACATTTAAAACTGTAATGACAATAAGGTAATAAAATAATAACAAAGTAATAATTATAATTTAAAAAATTACAGGAAGTACGTTATGCAAAGTGGGAAATACTGATTTGTTCTATAAATCTATAAAAGATAGATTTTTGGACCTGTAGGAATGGGCATTCTCTTACTAATCTCATGTACTCTAAATTTTTCTTTGACTGAACTAAACATTTTTTTCTTTAAAAATTGACTATTTTTCAGAATAATTGTATGGCTATATACATTTGATAGAGAACAGATACAATGGAAATGACTGATTTTTTTTCTTCCAATTTTAGGAATTATATAGTCAGTGGCAGAAAAGTGGCCAATTTTTTTTGGAGTCAATAGCACACATTATAACTTGGGATCCCACAGGTAAGAAAATGAGCAGGATTAGCTGAAATGAAATAACATTTGCTTAAGCTGTTGCTTTTATGTATTTCAGTTCTGCTTTTTGTGAGATTGTGGGGATCATGAAAGTAAGTAAAACAGATTGTGCATTTTTAGAGCTTATACTGAAATAAAGACCAAATAGCACAAATACTCACTGTCAAAGGAATGTGTGTTGTTTTCGGAGTGCATCATGAATTCTCTCTAGAGAATCAAAGTTTCACTGAAGAGATCATAACCTTTTGACCTGATAATAGATAGATTTTAGCAATGAGAAATGGGATGGAGAAAAAAGAAAGAAATGCATTAAAAAAAGAGAATGTGTATATCAGTTATTTCTTCATTTAAAAACTTTTCCAAAGCCAGTTTAGCCTTTCTACCACAGTGAACAACAGACATAAAGATAGAAAGCATAAGATAAAGTCTATTAGTGGTTAGCAGTTTATTAAAGGCTGTAATGAGTTAGATGGCAAGGAGCTAGACTTGCATCTTATGGAAGGCTTTAAAATCCTACTAAAGAATTTTATGTAATTGTTTTCAATTACCTAAAAACTATCACAGGTTTTTCAGATTAGCAATTGATAAGCCACGATTTATGGTTTTGCAAATTTGTTGCTGTTAACCTAAAAAGATTGGAGAATGATTAGGAGCAGATGTTATCTATAATTACCATTGGAAAATATATTTACAGTAGTCTGAGTGATAAATAAGAAACTCTTTCCTTTCAGTACCTTTAACATAGTAGGTGCTTAATAAATGTTGAATAAACAATGAAAAGAGTACTTGAATTCAGAATTCATTTGAATGATAGGATTCACACTATGGATTTCATAATTTGAATGGATGAATTGACTACTGGATTTCAGATTACTTTGAGAATATAACTGTAAGAAATGATATGTAGGAGTTTGAGATAGTGAAACAGATTTTCTTGGCATTTGTAGAATTTGAAATGCTTGAGTAGTATTTCAGTAGAGGGAGTAATATGGGCCTCTTCAAATTTATCTGTTGATAACCTTATTCCAGTTGAGATTCTTGTTCTTAAATTGATACAACAATGTAAACATTTCCCTGTTTAAACTAACTCCTGTTTACCTACAACAATGTCCAGACTTCTTTAAACTTCAAAAATGCTATCTGACCCCAGAATTTATTCCAACCTCATTTCTTTTTCTTGCTCCTCTGTGCACCCTATTCTTTAACCATTAGATTATGACGCATTGGGAATATATTTGCACTTGCATTTCTTCATAATATTTTTTTTACTAGAATGTGAACTTAAAAAAAAAAGACAGTGTTTCACTTGTCATTGTGTCCCCAGTGCTTAGCACTGTACCTGGCGCAAAGGTGCTCATTAAATATTTGTTGAATAAAAGATTATAAGGTCTTTCTCCCTTTTTCTCAGCTGCCGTAACAAAATTAAAATATAGTCTTACTCTCCCTTCCTGCAAATCTCTTTGTTATATGTACTTCTTTAGAAGGTGTATTGTCTTTTCTGTATATTACACTTTCTTTTGTATTATACTATATATAATATATGAATATATATTTATATTATATAAAACTTTTGAGCATGTAGTTTAACTCAGTGATTAAATACCTAAATAATCAGTTGTGAATAATATGTGTGTGTATATATTATTTTAGGCAATCGTCTTTTAACTGGTTCTAGCTGTTTGCAACTTTGGTCCAGTGCTAACTTGGAGAAGCCAACTGAAGATGAAAATTCAGATAAAGCAGATCTTAACTTTGGGGACTGGAGATGCATTTGGCAATGCAAGTAAGCAGTTAATTATGATAATAAACTGAGAAAGCTGTTCTGTATGACTATATTATATAAAAACATTTGCATAAGAAGGTGTTGATTTTTTCTATGAAGTATCTTTTCTTATTTAAAAAACTTTCATTTATTTTTGTGTCATCCTTTAAAATATCATTGCAGATAGCAACTAAGGAAAACATAGGAAATGTAAATGGCCTCATATGAAATTTATTAAATAGAAACTCACTAAATTATACCAAAAAAGACAGGCATTTCTCATGCTTTTGAAGAGAACGTTCCCTATTGTGAAGAATTGTGTTGTTCCCCAGTTAGTCAATATATTAAACATTGTCAAAATAACTTGTCAAAAACTATTGGACTCTACTTTTGGGCATAGTTTTATCATTTTAAAAGGTAAATATGGAAAAATCAGGAAGATTATGAAAGAAATTACTGAAATTCTTTTCAGGGGAAAAATTAAGATACACATTTTGGTAAGATGAATTCTATAGCTACAGTTTATAATAGTTTGTTATTGATATAGGGACAAGTAAAGGTCAGGGAGTATATCCATTTATACTTGGGAATTCAGTAGATATGTTACCAATTTACATTTTGGGATAAACTTGCTAACTTCATGAAGGAGAAAATGAAAGTAAGAATATATTTTGTACTAGGTACCTAATGTCAAAGGGAGAAAAAAATGCATTTTTATATAAAGAAATAAATATTTAAAAATGTTTTTATATTTTATAATACTCCATTATCTAGTATGGTGGCAACTGACCACATGGTTCTGCTAAGAACTCGATATATGGCAAATTCAAAGTGAGATATTCTGTACGTAGGAAACACTTAGAGAAAAGAGTTATATATCTTATTATTTTCTTATTGCTTACAATACTTTTTATATATAAATAAAATGTGTTACAATTTAATTTTGTCTATCTTTACTTTTTAAAATATAGTTACCAGGATTATTAAAAACACATACTTGGCTAATGTTTGTAATTTATGTTCTGTTACTATTGGATGAAAGTACTGTTTTAGAATTAGAGAAAGATATTATAATTTTTTTTTTTTTTTTTTTGAGACTAGGTCTTGCTATTTTTGCCTGTGGAACCGCAGGCTTATGTTGCCTGGGGTACCACAGACTGAAGCAAGTCCCCAGCCTCAGCTTCCCAGGTAGCTGGGATTACAGGCATGCTTCACCACACCCAGCTATTTTTT
The DNA here is from genome assembly GCA_004024945.1 of Uropsilus gracilis. Classification (NCBI taxonomy): domain Eukaryota; kingdom Metazoa; phylum Chordata; class Mammalia; order Eulipotyphla; family Talpidae; genus Uropsilus; species Uropsilus gracilis. Next base: position 38,804 of record PVHY01014241.1, read on the forward strand.
TGGGACTAGGTCTCACTAAGTGCCCCAGGAGGGACCGCAATCCCTGGCCCCAGCCATGGCTTCCTAGGCTGCCACCTACAGGCATGCACCACCATGCCTGGCCCAGATATTATAATTTGATACCAAAACTAGAAAAAAAAAGAATTACTATATTAACTCTACTAATGAAAAATTTCTGTAAAACAAAAAGACTTTAAGAAAACAAATGTCGATGGTCTCACTTATATGAGGGATTTAGGGAAAATCAAACAAACAAATAAAAAATGAAAACAACCAATGGGACTGAACCATGGAGCGAGAGAGGAG
>PVHY01014242.1:0-25776 GCA_004024945.1 Uropsilus gracilis
GGAGGGAGGGAGGGAGAGAGGGAGAGAGGGAGAGGGAGGGAGGGGTGTTACAGTAGCCTACCCCATCCCTCAAGTCAACTTCAGTCGCCATCTCCTCTGCTCACTCATCTTGATTCTCCACTAGGTACAATCCTGAGAACCTGGCCACCCTGGAGCGCTATGTGGAGACACAGGCCAAGGAGAACGCCTATGATCTGGAAGCCAACCTAGCTGTCTTGAAACTGTGAGTGTCTGCCCTGTCCCCGTCCCCATCCAGCAGGGTAATACTCCAACCCTGCGTGTGTTTGGGAGTGGGGGTGGGGGGGCTAGAGTCAAAATATGCCTGTTTTGGGAATACAAGACTTGAAGTCTAGGAGGCCTCGGACGGAGGATGGGTAACGTCTTCAAAACTGTGTGATTTAAAAGTCACAAAACGTAGCTACAGCCCAGCAATGTGCGGTTTAGTGAGGAGGTGTAAATAAGCAACCTTGTGACCGCAGTCCATACCCCAAATCGATGAACTCTCTTGATGAAGTCTGCTTAGCTGGGTGATCCAGGGGTTTAATGACAGAGCAGGGAAGTTGGCCCAGAGGGACTGCTGGGCTTACTTCAGGGAGTCCAACTCTGGAACTCCATGCCAAAGCAGTAGGTGGCCTGCTGGGGACCTGGTGAGGCCCACAGAGCTGGCGATGCCACTGTTATCTCATTTCTCGGTCCCTTTGGCAGGTACCAGTTTAACCCAGCCTTCTTTCAGACTACGGTCACCGCCCAGATCCTGCTGAAGGCCCTTACCAACCTGCCCCACACCGACTTCACGCTGTGCAAGTGCATGATCGACCAGGCACACGTATCCTTCTAGGCCCCCTCTGGGGTCTGGGGACCAGGCTGAGGCAAGGTGCAGGCTTTCACCAGGAAGTGGTCTGCGCCCAGTTTCAACACAAGTTCAGTCCTTTCCCTCGCAGAGTTCATACTCCTTGGGGAGACAGACAACACATGTCGGCCACACTTAGTGTGATCAGGGCTTGGAGTTAGATGGGACAGAAGGGACCCCGGTCCTGCCTTGCCATCAGGGAAACTTGCTGGAGGGGGAGCATCTGAGCCATGAGCTGTTAGTTGAAATGGTAGGGAAGGGCTATCCTGGCAGAGGGAACAGTATGTGGGGATACCTAGCGGGAAAGAAGAGCTCAGTGCTCTTTCAGGGGGTATAGGAAGACAGGCATTGCTGCACCACAGATTTCGAAGTAGAACTGGGTCAGACTGACAAAGGCTGCTAGCATCATGGAGGCTCGAAGTTGCAGGTGTATGGGTAGATTTATGCTTTTGAAAGATCCCACTGAAGGTTCCTGGCTGAGTGGAGACCTCTGAGCAGGAGGCAGGAAGGAGTCTCTTTTGCCTAGGATATTACATTATACGGGCGCTACGTAAGGTGGGGATGCAGGCAAGACCCCAAAAGAGCTAGATTGTCATCTACATTTTATAATCTCAGAGCCTGGTACATCTTGTCGTGAAATTAGTAACTCTTCCCTGGGGTCTTTTCTCATGTAGAGAGAAAGGGACGGGCCACAGTGGGCACGAAAAGCACACGGTAGGAAAAGCAAGATGTCCTCCCTTCGTCCCACAGCCAGTGGCTCCGCTCCCAGGAGGCAGCTGTTGTCCCAGCTGCTAGGCGCTCTCCTGTGGAGGTCTGTGTACAGAGTGGGTGCTGGGCCACGCACCCCTCCCAATGCCCATTGTTTCTGCTCTTGCTGTTCAAATGGCAGTGTTATCCACTCGCCTCCCCTCTTGTGGGAAGTGACGCCTCCTCTGCCAGGCATTGTCCCTCACTGGTTGGACCACTGGTTCAAAACCGTTTTGGTGAGCAGCTTCCTTCTGCATCCACCGCAGAAGAAACCTGACAGCTTCTCTTTCTAGGGCAGTTTCTGACCTGAACCTTTATGTGGGGGGCCTGTAGCAGGCAGTGGGCAGGGAGGGACAGGCTTGTACCAGGTAGTCTTCCCTTAGCAGTTGCCCCGCCCAGCAAGAAGAACGGCCCATCCGACAGATCCTGTACCTTGGAGACCTGCTGGAGACCTGCCACTTCCAAGCCTTCTGGGTAACTGCCCTGGGGCGTGGGCATGGTGGGTGGCTGGCCCAGGCAGGGCAGGGTGCTTGGTGAGGCATGTGAGCACTGACCAATGGGCCACCTGCTGAGGGGGCACCCTGCCTGGTACTTTTTATGTGAGCACAGACTCCTCATCCTCACGGGGTCAGGACATGCAGGCCACTTGCTGGAGCCCTGAGGTTCAGCCCCTGCGTGGGTCTACCGCCCCTGTTCTTAAGCAGAACCCTTTAACCTTTGCTGGCCTCTCCTAGCTCTCCCTTGCTCAGTTTCGCTGGTGTGGCGACCAGGGGAGCTCCTGGCTCCTCACTCTCACTCCCAGACCCTCCTCTGGAGACCCCCACCCCCCAGCCTTGGCGCTTCCCAAGGCATTGTTACTTGCTCCATTTTGTTGGTATCAGTGCCCCCCGCCCCCTATGTCATGTGGGACAGCTGGTGTAAACCTGAGGCACAGAGGTGAAAGGATTCACCTGAGACAGCGGAGAGAACCGTGGAGGAGAGGTGGTTTAGTGAGATGCACTGCTCAGGGAGCAGCAGCTGAGACAGGCGGGGTGTGTTGGCACCTGCACCTTGCTTCTGCTCCAGGTGCCGTGGACAGGCCAGGGCAACAGGTCTTGGGGGGTTCCTGACGGATCTGCGTTTGCATAAGGGTCCTCAGCCCGTCGGTCAGCTAAGGCCCATTTCCCATCAGCCCCATTCATACCCTTTGTCCATTCCCACCACCCAAGCTGACTGCTGGGTCACGGGGACCGTTGTTCTAACTTCAGTAATGACTTCGTGCACACTGAGTGACTGCGCCTCCTTGTGAAGAGCTTCACTTCTCATGGTGCTGCTCCTTCTCCCGGGTTAGGGAGCCACGTGACTGCCACTTTAGTGACTTGCCGCTGGGTGACTGGCACTGCCGCCTCGGTCCCATTCTACATGGGTGCCTCGGCACCTTGGGCCCCGGGGAGTTTGAGTGCTGAGCTTCATTCTCGTCCTCACAGAGCCTGATGCATTTGGTCTGGGCGATCTCAAGGGCTAGGGTGCCCCCACCTGCCCAACGCTTGTCCTCAGCCACACCTGCTCCCTCCTCCACCAAGAATATCAAACATTTCCACCCTCTGATCACTTCCCGGATGCCCCTTCTCTAGTGTGAATCGCCCGCCTCCCCCTCCACACGTGATGAGGTGATGTGTGGGGCTGGAGACCAGTGATTACGTGGCCCTCGGCGCCTCCTAGCTCTCGTGCCTGTTCCCTGCTGGCTCCTGGACAAGCTCACCTTCTCTTTCCTCGTGGCCTCAACTTAAGATATGGGCCGCTTGTTGGGTGTGCAAACAGAAGCAGCCACAGCAGAGCTTGACCTGCCCTTGACCTGGACGTCCTGGCTGCTGACCGTGCACTTTCCTTCTCTCGTGTTTGCTGGCCCTCCCCAGGCGGCCACCCCCCAGTGCAGGGCCCCTTCCTGCGTCTCCTTGGGCAGCACCCCAGGGCGTCTCCCTTCCCAGGGTGCTCCGTCACCTCGGGACACGACTGCTGCACTTCGTTCTAGCCCAGAACAAAAAACCCTCCTTGGCCTTCTTGTTCCTCTCCTCTCCTTTCTCTGCGCACGTCCCCCCCCCCTCCCCACTAGCCGTGCACCTGGACAGGGAGACTAGCAGTCCCCTTGACTTTGGTCTGTTTCTGGCAAACCCAGGAGACCCCTCCATCTGGGTCTGGGTGGGATGGCACTGGTGGTCACTGCTCCAGGCCAGGCCTCATGTGACCCCACCGCAGTCCACTCTGCCCCAGGCTTGGCACCCACTCTGTGGCACCATCACGCCACTCTTGTCACGTCAGCATCGACGCCCGCATTGCTAGATCCCAGCGGGCGGCTCTTGGGCCTGTGTCACCTACCCTGCCAACACCTCGGGTCCAACCCTGTCCCTTCAAGCCCTTCCATCCCTTACCTTCCTCATCGCCCACCTCACTGGCTGCTCCTTGTTACCCTGGAGCTGCCTGTTGCCCTGCGTGGGGGCGGGGCCGGGTACATTCTTGTTGAGGTGAGGTTTGAGCGGAAGCCTGGCTGACTGGGGAGATGGCCAGTAGGGAGAGTTCGAGACCTGAGACTCACCTCTGCGAAGGCCTCAGATGGGCATGTCCAGGGAACTGGGGCTGCCCCAGGCTGGGGTGGGCGTGAATGAAAGGGCAGGTCCTATGGGGTCCCTGGGCTGTGGTAGGACCTTCAGCCTCAGATGGGGAGTCATTGGGTACAGTGAGCGTGCTGCCCACCTGACCCCTCGGGAACGTGAGTTCCGCCTGCCAGGCTCAGGCGCCAGCTCTGATTCTGAGCAGTTCGCCTAGCTGCCCTGGTCCATTCCTAGAATGGGCATAAATATTGTGTGTTATGCCCTGAGCTGGCACGCGGAAGGACGGCTGGCGAATGGGCTGGGTGCTGGGTGCCGTGTCTGTTCGTGTTCCTAACTCACTTGCCTGTGCACATGCCCCTCCCTACGCAGCAAGCCCTGGATGAGAACATGGACCTCTTGGAAGGCATAACTGGCTTTGAAGACTCAGTTCGAAAATGTAAGTTCTCTGAGCCCAGGCTTGGGGGGGGGGGTGGCAGCAGGCTCTTGGGGTGACCCCTCACTGTCTTTGTCCCCGTTTTCCACAGTCATCTGCCATGTTGTGGGCATCACTTACCAGCACATCGATCGCTGGCTGCTGGCAGAGATGCTCGGGGACCTGACAGGTAAGCGCCCCCCCCCCCCCCCGCCCCAGCTTCCCGGCGCCAACCTGGAAGGCTGGGGATGGTCAGGGTGGTAGGTCTCAGCCAGCTTGCAAGAGGGCTCTTCTCTCTCTCCTTGGGTGGTTATGCTGGAGGCTCGGCCAGCAGAGGAAGTCAGGGATCGCTTGCTATGAAATGTTGCCTGCCTTGGGGGAGAGCCATGGCGTTCACTGGTTTTCTCTGGGCAGTGAATTGAATGCCCGCTCTGTTCGCAGCCCTGGGACAGAGCCCTGCAGAAGGTCGCACAGCCTGCCTTAAGCTGGGATGGGCATGTCCAGGGGCTCTTCGTGTAGGACAGCACAGGTGGGGGTGGCACAGAGGCCAAGGAGAGGACTCGCCCAGGTGGAGCAGGGGGCAGCCCTAGGGCAGAGTGGACCTGGGGCTCTAAGACTGGGACTGCCTGTCGCCAGGGCTTTTGAAGGGGACAGGGGCGGGGTTGTGCCTGGAGTGGGAGGGGGTGAGGAATGAAGGGAAAGAGATCTTCAGATTAACAACCAGAGGACTTTGCTCTTTATTCTGAGTGAGATGGAGGGTTCTGAGCAGGGAGGGACCAGATTAGATCTCTACACTGTGCCGTTTGTGGGAAAGAGCAGATAAGTCAGCACACTGCTATTATTAGGAACTCGGGTTTGCCGTAAGGTAAATAGAGAAGAAAGATGCATAGGTAAAAAGCTGAGACAGAGCCTTGTAATGGCGGGGCACAGAAGGCTGAAAGGCCCCCCTGGCTGCCAACTGGACAATAAGCCAGCTCACTGTCCATATGGAAAGTGTCTGTGACTTCTGGAGCTGCCAGGCGGTGAGGGTGCTGGTGACTCCCAGGTCCCTTGGTACTGTGGGGTCAGGGTGACTGAGGCGCCATGGCCACCTGTGTCACCTGCAGACAACCAGCTGAAGGTGTGGATGAGCAAGTATGGATGGAGCGCCGACGAATCGGGCCAGATCTTCATCTGTAGCCAGGAAGAGAGCATCAAGCCCAAAAACATCGTCGAGAAGATCGACTTTGACAGTGAGTGAGGCCCTGGGTTGTGGTGCCTGGGTGCCCTGAACAGACTGCCCAGGCCCCAAGCCATCGGGGCAGCTCCCTCTGGAGGAGTGGGTGGAGACTCCTTGGACCTTTCAGGGTGTCTCCATACCGCCACGTCGGGGGCTCTGTCCTGCTGACCCTCCACACCCGTGGCGCCCTGGCATCTGCCGCAGTGGAGAGAACACCCCAAAGTGCAGGTGGCGGAGGTGGGTCGGCCAGGCGGGAGGCCTTGCTTCTCTGCCGCCGGCTGTGTGGCTTTGGGCTTGTGACTTACCCTCTCAGGGCCCCGTTTTCTCATCTAAAAGTGAGACAGTGGCAGCGGTGGTTGTAACAAGCACTAGCTTTTCACACTTGCTTGGTCACTTGGTCCTTGCATCAACCTGGGAAGGGAGGTGATGCGAGACTCCCGGGAGCGTCAGCCGAACTGACCACACGGCCACCTCCCATCTCCCTTGCTGTCAGCACCGTCTGACAGGCCTTTCCCTGATGTGACTCTGCTCAGCTAGAAAGCCAATGACGTAGCCACTTGGTCACTGGCACAGCTTGTACCCTTGACTCCTGGGTTGGTGTCTGGGGAGAATGAGACACAGGGACGGGCTGGGCCCCTCCTGCAGGACGCTGCTTCAGAGCTGCCCATTGGTGCAGGTGGCGTCTCAGTACAAGCCAGAATTGGGTACCTAACAGGGAAGGGAACTGAGCGGGCAGTCATCCCCACACTTGGGGGCTGTGGACCCTTGCTCTGAATGGGGTGAAGCCATGAGTCGAGGGCAACAAGCAAGGGCCACTACAGGCTGGTGACGCCCCACAGTGTGTAGCGCGTGTGTGTTAGCTCACAGCTATTCCTCTGATAAGGGGGGCTTCCTGCAGATGGGGAAGTGATGTCATGGAACTTGCCCCGAGCTACACCTGGCACGTGGCAGAGCTGGCGCCTGGATCTAGGCCTCTACTCCAAAGCCAGGTGTTGGGTTTTTATATACTGCCCTTGGTGATGTGCTGGGCCCAGAGGGGGTTTGTGATCGACCACCCTAAAGAATTATGGGTGCTACAGTGGGTGCCAAAACTTTGTCTCCCATTCTTCCCACTTGACCCTGCTTCCCCCTTCTCCTCTACAGGTGTGTCCAGCATCATGGCCTCCTCCCAGTGATTTTGTAGGCGTTGAATAAAGACTGGTTGAATGTCCTGCTGTCTCCACAACCTCTCTGCTCTGCCCCCCCCCCGCCTTTGCCCACCAGAGGGCGCCTGGGAGCAGGCCTCGACCAGCCCTGTGCTGGAGCCTCCCTTCTGGCTGAGGTTCCCAGTGGTGGGCTCCCACCTCTTTTCTCCCCCCCTTGACTTCCTGCCTTGCCCTGCCCCAGCAGCGTGCTCTTCCACCCGCAGCTCCGCCTTCCTGACATGTCGGGTCACAAGTAGGGAGCAGTGAGTCAGCTGGGAGGGTATGAATGGGATGTAGACACCCAACCCTGCAGCTGGTCTCTTCCCTCTTGAAAACTTGGGTGAACCCTGCCATGAGGGGGGGCCTTTACCCATAGGCCTCACAGGTGCAGGTGCTAGTGGCTCCCTAGGGGTGGCTCCGTTCAACCCCTTGTATGTCCCTGGCCCAGTGACTGCCTTTCCGTTCCTCAGTTTCCTTGGGTGTGGAAGGGGACAATGATGCATGATTCAGAGGTCTCAGACTGGCCTGGCCTGTTCTTGGGAGTCTTAATTTCAGGCTCAGAAGTACATCCCTAGAATTGCAAACTAGTCCTTAGCTCTCTTTTGGAGTTTATGAGAAAACTGGAATTTTCAGTCAAGTCCTTTTCCCACACCCCAAGTCCCACCTCCTTGGTGTCTGTGGCCGAGAGGCCTGGCTCAGTTGCTCATGCCTAGCTGGGCTCCTGGGTACTCCGTTTTGCATAGGAGGTGTTCCCAACATGTGGCACGGTGACCTGGGGCAAGTGTCTTCCCCTCTGAGCTTGTCTGCGGCAAGAGGGTGGCAGTGTCCAGCTGCCAGCCACCCCACACACACCTGCTGGGTTCACGTCATTCTGAGGGCACTGACTTGGGGAGCTGGACAGGGCGCTGCCCTTGGGTCCAGGGCAGGGCAGGGGCCAAGAACGGGTGAGCTCAGAGCCTGGGGTCAAGGAGTGTAGCCTTCGAACTCGAGATGGCCCCAAGGGGGTGGGGAGAGAAAGCCTGAGAGGCTGCTCCCCGCATTTGATTGTGTGGCCTACCAATGGGCAACTGCAGACACCCCTGGGTGAGCGCAGCCAATCCCCCTTTGCAGGGCAACCCGCACTACCGGCCACAGCAGCTCGGCCCCTTGCTGCAGACTGCTGTTGGCACCCCGGAGACCTGGTCATGGAGAAAGCCTGAGTCCAGACCCAGCTTCGTGGTTCTGGGTGTGTCGGTGAACCGGCCCTACTTCAGCTTTGCAGCTGGTGAGAGTGAGCAAGGTGCCTTCCCAGGCAGTTGCTGTGAGCAAGAGGTGTGCTGGCTCAGAAGAACTGAGCACACAGATGGCAGCACCTGTCCCGATCCAGGGCCCAGGTGCTGCTGCTGCCAGCATCCTCTGTGCTCAGGTCCCACCCTGAGGGGACACGGCCCTCTTCTCTGTTTCACTTCAGTGGCGCGAACAATGGACTACGGCATTTAATAAAGCCCAGCAGGTCCTGAGAAGTGGCACAGAGTGGCACAAAAGGCCATGCCCTTTGCTCGGAGCTCCTTCCCATCTCCCCTGTCCCGTCTAGCCTCTGCTCTGCTGCTCTTGGGACTCCTTGGCAGCTATTACCACACTGTCCGTGGATGATTGCTGGGATGTGGCCTGAGAGCTGGCAATTAAAGGGAGACTTTCAGGCTCATTGTGAGGAGCCAGCTCCTGCCGCAGCCCTTGCCATCACGGGCTTCTCAGGATGCCCGGAGAGCAGATAGGAGCGGGTGGCCCATTGCCCAAGCGGCCTTTCCCTACCAACCAGACCCAGTGTGAAAGTTTCGGGCTGGTTCTCCAAGTTGGGCCGGCAGAGGCTGCCCTGGTCCAGCCCAGCCCAGTTTTGGAAACTGCCCATTCTGCAGGGTTTCTGGCCAACCTCCTGGGCCCATGGCTGCTTGCTGCCTAAGCCTTCCCTCATTTACTCCCCAACGGGCCCCTTCACATACCCTTGGACAAAGCAGGAGAGAACCTTGCAAGCCCTGTACCTGGGGGAGCTGTGTCTTCTGATCACTGTCCCCAGCAGTGCCTGTGACATGTAACCACTTAGTTCCCTGAAAACCACTCCCCTCAAGTCCGTTTACAAACTCTGTGGTGTGTTCTATTTTTTTTTTTTTGAGACTAGGTCTCACTGTTTTTGCCCGTGGAACCGCAGGCTCAAGCAATCCCCAGCCTCAGCTTCCCAGGTAGCTGGGATTACAGGCGTGCGCCACCACACCCAGCTGATTTTTTGGAACTAGGTCTCGCTACGGGTCCCAGGCAGGACTCGAACCGCGATCCCTAGCTCCAGCTGCTTCCTAGGCTGAAGCTTATAGGCATGAGCCACGGTGCCCGGCCTCCGTGGTGTTCTCGATGAACACTGCTGTTGCTCAACCGAAACCTAAAAAGTCTTGAGCCTTTGGTCTTTCTCAACTTCCCCTCACCTTGCAATTCATGACTTTCCCAGATCCTCCTACTACCCCCTCCTCCAGGTTGTGACCCGCAGTTATGGCCAAGGCCAGTTGTGAGTAGTTTCCTCATTGGCTGCCCTGTGCTCTTTCCACCTTCTAAGTCTGTCCCCCTCAAGTGCTCAGAGGGACTCTGAGAACTCCTGAGTGAATCCACTGAACCCCTGCCAGTGCTCAGTATTTCCCTTCACTTCCCATTGCATTTGGAGTAAAATTCAAACTCCTCGCTGTGGTGCGAAGTCCAATCATTCGGCTAGCATATATCAAGCGTTGGTCTTGTGCAGGGGGCTGCCTCGGAGGAGACACAGCAGCGGCCACGGCCAGTATCCCCACCCTCCACAGGCTAGTATTCAAGGGGAAGTGGCAGATGAACAGGATTGATTGACCCTGTAGCATGTTAAATGGTCATAAGACCTATGTAAAGGGGAAAGCTGGGGCGGTGTGAGGTGTTATTTTGGCTCAAGTGATCAGGAAGGTGTCACTGAGGAGGTGAAGTTTCCAGAGAGGCCTGTAGGTGAGGAAGTGGTGAGCCCTGAGTGCTCAGTGTAGGAAACTTGTCCCTGAAAGTAGGGGCAAGGTGTCACCAAGTCCTTGAGGCTGGAGCCGGCTCAGTGCCTGCTAGGAATAATGAGGTCAGCAGCAGGACAGGCCCTCAGAGAGGCAATGGGAGGGTGAGTTGGGGGCCAAGAGGGAGATCTGGTCATGCAAAATTTCTCGCGGGTCTGATTGAAGCCGCAGGAGCAGGCTGAACCAGGGCAGGGAAGGCTTTCCTCCCTTCCGGGACTGCGTGTGGATGGAGTGTTCTGAGGCAGAGGAGGGAGGGGCTTGACCTGACTCAGGAGCAGGGTGGGGCCTTGGGGGCAGGGGGCAGGGGGTGAAATCTGTGTATTTTTAAAATGGAAGCCAATTTCCTGAAGAACTGGATGTGTTGTGTGAAGACAAAGAGGAGTCAAGGATGACTGCAAGGTTCGTTGCCCACATAGGATGGAGGGGCCGTAAACTGAGATGGGGATGACTATGGGGTGACTGGGTTTGGGAGGAGATCCGGAGGGCAACTTTCCGTGTTGAAACATACATGCCCATTAAGATGACAGTGTTATTTATGGTTTCCCCGCCCCCCTGAGTCACTTGACTACTAATCATGCTTTTATCGAGATAGTGCTTTATCGCCAGAGCCCAAGAACAGTGCCTGACACACAGTGAGTGTGCAATCCTTTTTTTGCGGAATGAGAAAAGTAAATCTAGAAAATCTTACCTTCCCAGTCAGCCAGTTACCTACTCCAATCTACCCATTCAATTTCATGAATTCTTCAGATCTTTGTTCAAATTCCTCCTCTTCCGCGAAATCCATCCTGACTACTTTATCGACATTTCAGTCTTGCTGCTGGATTTTATTCTGTGACGTTTATCACCTGGGGATGTACCATATCTTAAAAATGTTGCCTTCACTGAAGGTGGTGGGGAACTAGAGCGCAGGGATTTGTGTCCTTCTTGTTGAGTGCCAATATGTACAGCACGGCCTGGGACACGGGCATTTAATAAGTATTTGCTGAATCTGTGTGACTGCAAAAGCATACACACCACGCCTGAACAGGTTAAGGCCTGCCGGTGAGACCGGTGCCTTGTGAATCATGCAGCCCTTGGCCCCGCCCACACGCCGGACGCGCGCGCTCACGAGCTGGGGGGCGGGGCAGACAGGTCGCGCAGGCGCGGAAGCCGTCCCAGGCCCTTTCTGGTCCTAAGCGGCGGACGCGCGGAGGGCGGCGGCGGCGGGGTCGTTGCGCAGGCTCAGGGTGCAGTGCGCAGGCGCAGGCGGAGAGCGGGCTGAAGCAGCTGAAGCGGCGGCGGCGGCGGCGGCGGCGGCACAGGCTCGGGAAGAGGGGCGGGAGCTGAGGCGGGAGCGGACGGGCTGGTGGGCGAGCGAGAGGCGGCGGAATGGTGGACTACCACGCGGCGAACCAGTCGTACCAGTACGGCCCGAGCAGCGGGGGCAATGGCGCCGGCGGCGGGGGTAGCATGGGCGACTACATGGCCCAGGAGGACGACTGGGACCGGGACCTGCTGCTGGACCCGGCCTGGGAGAAGCAGCAGCGCAAGGTGAGCGGGCCGGGCGGGCCGACGGGGCATTCAGGGAGGCCGGGCGTCGGGGGAGGGAGTGGGGACGTCCGCGATGGAAATCGGAGGTCCTGGGAGTTGGCGGGTCTGGGAAGGGGGTTTGGAGTTCTGGAAAGGAATCGGAGGGAACTTGAGCAAGGGGTTGGGAGGCTGAAAAAATAATTGGCGGCCGCGTAGGGATATGGGAGACGGAAGAATGGACCCAGGGAGCCCGATGAAGGAATTGGAGGGTTTGGGCGGAGAACTGGGAGAAATCGAGGACGCGGTTGGGGACTCTAAAATGGAATTGGGGTCTGAGGCGGGGTCGAAACGTCAGGGGGTGGGTTCAGGTGCTGAGAGAGAAACGGGGCTTCTGGTGTTTGTGGGGAGGTAGAGGATGGAGGGCTTTATCAGAAGGCTCTGAAGAGGAGAGGATCGCAGTTGCGGGAGCCTCGGGTTTGGGGGAGTTCTAAAAGGGATGAAGATTCTGGAAACCTGAAGATGGAGTAGGAGGTATAAGGAAGGGATTGTGGAGTCTGAATAGTGGGCGGGTGAGGGAGAAGAGGAGGATGAAAGGAGAAAGGGGTAAGGAAAGACGGAGGTGTGAAAAGACTTAGGACTTGGGGTGTGAGGATGGGAAGGGACACTAAGGAGGTCTGACTGGGTCAGGGTCTGAAGGGAGAAGTTAGGAACCTGGGAAGAAGTGTTTGAAAGGTGAGATTTATTTGGGGTGCCCTGTTTCAAAGCGAAGAGGTGGGGAGGTTGGAGGAATACCAGACATTGATGGGGAATAGAGAAGCTGAACGTGGGGGATAGCCTCTATTTGTAGGGTTTGAACCCACTACAACACAGTGGGGTGGGGGGTGGGGCTCGGAAGAAATGATGGAAGACAGGAAAGCTCTGCAAAGTCTGAGAGGCCCGAGGAGGAAAAGGTGGGCATGGTGGAAGCGTGGAGTCAGAATGGCGGATATTGGGAGGGAGGTTAGTTTAGGAAAATGAAAGTCTCATTAGAAAGGGAATGTGTGATGGGGAGACTGAGAAAGGAATGTGGGGGGAGGGCTTCTGGAGATGCAGTGCTGGGACTGAAAAGTTTGTATGAAAGGAGAATAAGGAATTTGGGGGCGAAAGAGATGAGTACTCAGGGAGAATTGTGTCTCTTTGTGGAGGGCCGGTGGAGGAATTCTAAAGCTGAATCTGCTTTTTGGTGGCCCTTCGGTTAGGGGGAGAGACTTGGGGGGTCTCCAGACTGGTGAAAGGGAGATCAAAAGGAGTGGGTAACCCAGAGAAGGTGTTTGTGTCTGGGGAGAGGGTGATTTGGAGCATGGCTCTCTGAGCTGCTGCCAAAGAGCGTTTGAGTGTGTGCAGGAGGAGCGTGTTGAGTGGGTGTTTGTTGGGAGGGGGCTGTTGAGAAGTGCCTGGAAGGGTGGGAAGTTAGTGGCAGATCATATGTTCCAAAGGTCTGATTTTCCTTCCCTGATTTATGGCTGATCAGCTGTGTGCTCCGGGCAAGAGCCTTGGTCTCTCCTTGAATTCTGTCATTTGTAAAATGAGCAGGGGGCCCAGGGGGCCCTTCTGCAAGTGAGCAGAGACGACTGTGTCTGGGTGTTGGGGCTTTGAGAGAGTGGGTTTGGAAGAGGTTTTACGTGAACATGGCCCAGAGTCTCGGGGTTTGAACTGAGGGAAGAGAGTGGCAGATGTGACTGGAAGCCTCCTGAGGGTGTGAGCTGGTGCTGTGGGGCTCAGCACAGGCACCCTATCTTCTGGAGGGGAAAGGGTGAAAGGAGCAGCTGTGCCAGGGCAGCAGGGGGCGGGGCCTGGCATAACCTTGGGTAAGTTACCAACCTCTGCTAGAATTTCCTCATCCTTAGTGGGGGGTTGGGGATGGTGGTGGTGTTATCTGTTGCCCCACCTACCTCAGGGCACACAGGTTGAGCTATCTGACAAGAAAATGCCTCTTGAGGGGGCCTGGGGCGTCTAGTCTGGTGTCTCAACAATAATTTATTGCCCTGAGGCAGAGCCAGTTTGGAAAAGGATAAGAGTTGCGAGACAGGGGGCCACTGTTGCTTTAGAGACAAGCTGAAATCTGTCTTGCCTAGCTCCAGGTGCTGGGGAGGAGACACCCCAGACCTTTCTGTCTGAGGTGGTAGGAGCAGGGTCCTTCCTTTTCCCTCCCTGTCTACTACTCCCCAGTGACTCCTTATGCCAGCTCAGTTCCACGCCCTTTGGGAGTTAGGGTGTGTGCATCTTGTGGTCATCATCTCCCTGGCACACAGGGTGAGGCTTGTCACCATCTAGGCCTGGGGCAGGAACCAAGACTCACCAGAACCCCAAGCTCTTGCTCCCCTGTGTCATGGGGCAGGCCACTGGGTCAGGTGGCTCCCAGTGTCCTCTATGGCCAGTGCAGGCCAGCTTCTGGTGGGCCCTGCTTTATACCTGCTGCAGCAAGTATCTCCTCAGCACGTCAATGCCGTCTGCTTTCCTTCCTGTGGGGCAGGGGTCCTGCATGAAATGGGGGAAGGGGTGACTAAGCTAAAGACATGTGAGTTTGTGCTGCTCTGCTCCCTTCTAAGAGACACATAGTTCTTCCCTCCTGCCCCCCAATGGACTTGGCAGTGTCATTTCAGTGAGTGACTGTTTGCCCTTCTTGCCTCTCCAAGGCCAAGCCACTGTACAGTCCTTTGAGTGTCCTCTGCACATTCAGAGACCCTAAAATCTGAGTCCAGAGCTGCTGTAGGCCCTTCAGGCAGGTGAAACTAGAATCTAGGAATTAAGCCCAGGTTAGAAAGTGTGTGGCTCCTGGAGGTTTTTACCCTTTGGTCCAATTTCTAGGGACCCCTGTCACCAGGCCTCTACCTGACAAGTAGGTTATGCAACCGTGCTGCCATGGGAAGGCCCTAAGTGTTCTTCTGGGAGAAGGGGGAGGATTGGTTTGGTCTTTGAGTAAATTCTTGAGCAGTTACAGTTCTGAGCCACAGTTCCCTGAAAGGGGCCTAGGTAGGTAGCCTTGCTACCTGTTACTCTCCTGGACAGCTGGGTCATCTGACAGCTGCTCCAGAACGTCATCACAGCAAGAGGAAGTACCTGCTTTGCTAAACTTGCTTGTTCCTTGAAACATCTCTGCCTGCGGGGCCTCTGTGTTTCAACCCGACCTTTGGCTCAGGCTGTTTTAGGTGTAAGTTAATTATTTGAAAGTTCTGATGGTGGTTTTGTTTTTCTCCAAGTTGAGTTCTTCCCCCCACCTTTCTTCCCTTTCAGGCTCATGGCAAAGGCCCGAAGTAACCTCTATTGTTCTATTTTGTTCTATCTAATTGCTTGCCTCATAGGACCTAACTAAGACTAACGGATCCTCAGCAGTTTTCAAAATTGAGTAATGTGCGTACCCAAAAACTCCACCGTCATACAGAAATAAGACTATAAATATGTGAGTGGGCAAGTATACTCTGCCCACTCTGCCCTCCCGCCCCCCACCTGAGTGTTTTGGAACATGGCTTATCTGATGGCTGCACAAGAGGTGAGGTGTGGCAGGAGGGCTGGGAGTGCAGGGCCCTTGGCAACCCCCTTGTGTGTGAGTTTGAACTTGAGACTCGCAATCTGGTTGGTGCCATGGAGTGGCGCCTGCTGCCTCATTTAATCCTAGGCTGTCAGGGTGTGGGCCCAGGGCTGCTGCCCTCTGCCTTTTGAAACACCCTCCGGTTCCGGCTTCCCAGACTAACAAGGAGGCTGCTTTGGCAGCAGGGAGCTGACTCACTCTCCAGTTAGAACTGGTACTAAATGGTTTCATTTAATGGCAGCCATTGCCCGGCCTCCAGTGAGAAAAGTTTCATGAAAGCCTTAGAGGAAAACAATCCAGGTAACAGGGCTGGCCCTAATAGCCAGCACCTGAGCCGCAGCAGGGTGCCTCAGGCAGAGGCTCGCACTCACAGAGTCCTCCTGGTGGGCTGTCAGGGAGCAGGGACAAGTCTGGGAGTGGGGGGGGTTTGGGGTGCGTGAAGAGTTCTGCCATGTTGACACAGACTCCCGCTGGGGCTGGTGGGCCAGCAGGGCCCGCCTCCCCCAGGGTTTAGTCTAAGGTGCAGCCCCGATGTCCCACAGTGCCATCCAGCAGGTGACCATGGGAGGGTGGCCAGGGAAAGGAGCTTGGGGAGGTGCAGGGCACTTCTGAGGCTGTGGAAAAGGACTCTCAAAGCTTCTGCCAGATTGGGTTATAATGTCTTGCACTAGTCTTTGACCAGATCCTAGGGAGTCCTTAAAACAGTAGGAAGACTCCTGTGCTGCTTTTACTTTCTCGGGAAGGAGGGGAAGGGGAAAGTAATTAACATAGCGATTTGCTCTGGTATCCCTCAGTCAGGGTTTGTGAATGGCTGAATAATCCTGTTCCTCTTCCCTGACATTTCGTAGCTTTTAGGTCAGTGTTTCCCCTAGCTTTCTCCCTATTACCTCCACTTAGTCTCATCAGTGTCCTTTCTTTGTGTGTGTGTATGTTTACAGATTAACAAGGCACTCTTGTCACCTTGTTGAAGTCTTTCTCTCCTTCCTTTTTTCATGGAAATAGGCCAGTGATAGCAAGCTGGTGGTTCTGTGGAGTGGTAACTGAAACGCTGCCTTGCTGAAAGGGAGGTGGAAGTTCCTACTGGACTAGATACAAATCCTGTTATCCGGGAGGCTTGAAAGAAGTCATTATGTTGTGGGTAGTTTGAGAACTCCAGGTCTGTCTCCCTTAGGATGAGTTTAAACTTTGAAACATAAAAACACAGTTAAAAGGAAACTTACTTTCACAATGTTGATCTGTTAAGCACTGGCTTGTGTTATAAAGTATCTGAAAGTGGCGCAAGTAACACTTTTCTTCAAGAAGGTTTATGAGTTACATTTTTAGTTGGTATAAGTAGTTCCAACAAGTGTAAAGTTCAGTGAATGGAAGAGACGGAAGCCAGATGGATTTCAGACTCCATTCTTAAAGAGCCGTCTCTCCTACTGGGGAAGATGAATGAATGGCACTAGCTGGGAGAAGGGTCTTGCCTGCTCCGGAAAGTGGAATCATGGCATAACATTTATCTGGCACTAGGGTCCTTACAGCAGTGCTTGGGGATGTTACTCAGCTAGCAGTCTGGATGGGACTGTCCCCGTCGCATTTGTCTTGGTGTTGTGCCTTCTTCGTTGTTTTGTTCTTTCATTACCGCCCCCGCCCCATAAACAACAGATGCGTTAGCTTGGAATGTCCGTGGAAAGTTGTTAAAACTGCTTGGTTGTTTGCATCTCTCGTCTGAGCAGCAGTTACTCGCAAAGAGGCCAGTAGCCTTTTCCTTAGATGTGGCGTATTCAAGTATTACTGGGTCTGCTCCTGGTTTCTGTGCTGACTCTGGCCTTAAGTTTTAAAAGGAAAATACCCCTGAGTATGGCCAATGGGAAGCCCAGTTTCCCTGGCCATGGGTAGCAGGGAGCTGAAATAGGAGCAGAAATAAAGGTGCTGAAAACAAAACAGGATTTCTGCGCTAGGTGCACCTCCTCCTGAGGACAGACTCTGGCCTGAGGCCTGCACCGCATGAACAGGAGACTGGCAGGTGCTGGCGAGTTGCTGGGGACCCAGACTACCAAATGGAGACTTTCTCTGAAGTTGGCAGAGGCACGGGAAAGTCAGAGGGGTGACCCTCCCATTGTGATTCCAGGCTTACTGCTGGGTGTGGATGACCCTTCAGTCTCCAATGTGCGTCTTTCACCTGGGAAACATCTTCTCGTGTGGCAGGCAGAGGGAGTCCCAGTAGCACCCCCGCCCACCCCAGCTGCTGCTCAGCCCCTCCACCCTGAGACGGAATGGGCTGCGTGCCACAGAGAGAGACCTGCCATAGTCTTCTCTTCCGGGTTGTCTGTTAAGAAGCCCGTGTAAGAAACTTAAATGTAAGAATTGTGGGTTTTTCACTTATTGACCGCCTAGTCTTTCCTTTTTAAGGTCCCGGCTTTCTTGCCCGTAGACACTCGAAGTTGGACGGCTCACACGAATAAGCCGCCTTGCTGCCGGGGGTTTGTTCCTGAGGTTCCAAAAGGAAAGCAGTGCCCTCCAGCCCGGCTAGAAAAGCTTATTTAAGGCTTGGTCTCCCAGATACCAGAGCAGAACAGATTCTCTGTCTTTCCGCGGACTGGTCCACTCGGGACAGAGTGACTGGAGGGGTGGTCACCACCCCTCAGCGCCCAGCGAGGTCATCTTGGGAAACACCGGCAGGCGCTGTGGAAGTGGCTGAGCGGGACGCTGGAGCACCGGCAGCACAATAGCATTTGTGTCTCCAGCTTTGGGCAGGAATAAAGAAGACATTGTGGTTTGTTTTATGTTTTTTAAAGTTTTCCCCCAAAGGTGTGGGGCTGAGTGATGTCTGCCGCTGGCTTTGTAGTGGGTTTTTCTTTTCATCTGTTCTCCATCCCCAGCTGCTGCTGAGAGGGGGTGGAAGCCACAGTCTAGGTAGATGCCAGGCAGTGTGGAGGGCGGGCGGCCCTCTGGCCTGCTTGTGCTCTGTGTGAGAAGGGAACATCTTTGGTGTCTCAGTCACTGGAGAGCCCAGGCTGAAGAGTGTCCGTCCCGTACCACCACCGCAGCAGCGACTGACTCCCGCTCCAAGGGTTCCTGATTAGCAGCCATCCCTGAAGGGGTGCTGTGGGAAGTCCTTTCTTTACTTGTTTCTTTTGTAATACATGTGTCGTTTAGATGTCCAAGAAGGCCAGTTTGAGGTCGGAGGAGAAAGCTTGAACGTGATTCAGCTACCAGCCTTGCCAAGAGCTGGTGGGGGGTTGGGGGGGGTGTCTCAAGGGGCAGGTGTGTGAGTCTTCTGCTGGCATTGCTGAGTGAAGGACCTTCCTCACCAAGTGCATGGGCAGGGTCTGGGATCAGACACCTGGAAGCAGTCAGGGTTGTCAGCCTGGCAGGGGGTAACAGTCAGCACTTGAATGCACTGCTATCAGTCTAAATCTGGGTGTGAGTGAAAGATGCTGTATTGACGTCACCGTGAAAACTGAGGTGTTTACTATTTTAGGGAGCATCTCCGTACCAGTGGCAGCACCAGTGGTGGAATGTTGGACTCCTGAGGGGAATGTGACGCTGCCAGTTGGTCTCACAGAAATACGGCTGTGTGCATGGTGGCCATGCTGGGCAGGGGGGCTAGGAGCCTCTGTGCCCTGATGCGGCCCATTTCGTCCATGAGGGGTGTGTATTCTAGCCTGGTGAGAGACAAAGAAGAGAATTCACCAGGAAAACCTCTGTTGCCTTTGTCACTGGGACATGTGCGCTTTCTCTAGGCATTTAGGGTTGGAATCTCAGCTATGTGACTTCTTGATAGCAGGGCAAAATGTGCCTGCATCTCTTCCCGGCTTTCACAAACACTGACAAATGAAAAAGAACTCTGACTTTCCACCAAATCATTCCCTGGTTTTCCAGGATTTCGTTCCATGATATTCAAAGAAAATTCTACCCTAGTTCTTGACAGAAAACCTATTTTCCCTGTCACACTCCCCTCTTTCTTTCCTTTAAAGAAATGAGCATCTCTGCATTAAACACTGTGTCTCTTGAAGATAATCAGTGGTTCCAGAGTGCTTCCTTCACTGTCCCTGGTATGACTTGTGCTTGGAAGGGTCGATGTTTTTGGTGTTATGTGTGTGTGTGTGTGTTTAATAGGTTTGTGTGATCTCCTAGTTTGGGCCTACGAAATAAACTCAGTTTCAGAATTCAAAATGTCTGGAAGCAGCCGGCTTGCCAGGCTGGCTCAAGGGCAGTCTGATGAATCAACCTTTCTTACGGGCTGTCTGCTCACCAGTCCTGGAAGGCGTCCAGACCGTAAACATCACCAGGATTGTGAGGCTGAGCTTTTTGAAATTTATTTAATCATTTGTGCTATGTTGCCAATTCTGGTAGGATTTGACTTTCTGTAAAACAGGAAGGTCAGTGTCAAGATATCTTTTTCGGAGATGCAGGGCCCGTGCTGCCCAGTGCGGCCTCTACTGTGGGGCGTGGGGCGGGATGAAATGCCCAGGCCAGGTGTGTGTGCTGTGGGCGGGGAGGGGAACTTCTTGGCTCATGTGGGAGATGAATTTTCCCTTTTCTTTTGTAACTCTCATTAACTCACTGACTCAGGGGCAGCCCACGAGAAAGCGCCATTGAGGTGTGAATCATTTCGAGATGATAGGTTAATGGATCGTATGCCGCCCAGAACTGCGCAGGGTCAGGAAGTGGTGCTCACTTGCTCCTGTCGCCGCCAGGGATGCACAAGAACAAGTTCTGACCATAAAAATATAAAAACACAAGACATTTGAGCGCATTGAGTCCTCTTAATGGCTACCATCGAGTGGGGAAAGTTCTGGGTCTTTGTAATAAACAACTGCAAGGCAGTCCTTGCCTAATACGGCCAGCTCAGGTCCACAGGGTTAGGTTAGGAGGCAACTTTCTTGCCTAAAAATAAATGCATGTTCCTATCGAACATTCCAAGCATAGTTTAAACATGAGCTTTCTGAGTAGCGGTTCAAACTCTGTGGGTTCAGATACGTCAGTGTGGACAGTTTGGAGGGTCTTTGGGACTGGCCAGTGGTCCCAAGTGAGTAAGATGACCAAATGGGCACCTCTACCATCCAGTTTCTTTGTTCTTGGTCTTTTCATGGACTGGTGGGGGACACAGATCCAGTATTTAAACCAAACGGTGTTTTCAGACAGGCTTATGCCATCTCATTTAGATAATAATCACAGCGTTAGCATATTTGTGCTTTTCCAAATGCTTTACATGAACTGACTCATGGACTCCTGTGAGTGTCTGTGTCGTTACCTTCATGGGACAGGTGCAGAAAGGCATCTGTGGAGGTTTAAGCCACTTGCCCGAGTGATGGTGCGGGAATCCAAATCCGAGAGACTGCTTCCCAGCCCATGCTCAGCTTCCTGCACCACTATTGATGGGGAATGGCAGGTTGGGCAGGGGGTTGGAGCGGCCGAAGGTGTACAGGTCCCGTGATCCAGAGGAAGGTCTCTGCAAACAAGCTGTTTTAATGATTCCCTGGGAATGAGCAAAAGAGCCAAGAGCACACTCAGGGAAGGATATTCCGAGAAGAGAGAGCGAAAATGTATGGGACCCCCGAGGGCCAGAAAGAAGGCTGGTGCGGTCAGGGCAGGGCATGTGGGAGATAGGAACAGCCAGACCTAACACGTTGTTGTTGGAAACGGTGAGACATCAGGTCTGCACAATTCAGTGTATTTTAGTTGTGTTTTAGACTCCAGGAGGCCAGGAAACCCCCGCTCCCAGAATCCTGGCCTTACAGCGCTTTCCTCTCAGTTCCCTGGACAGGCCAGACCAGAGCTGACTTCTAAAGTGGGAACTCCAGGACTGCAGAACATTAAACCGAACAAAAGCTTCAATTATCTCTGTGATCATTGCTGCAGCAGACACCTGTGTTTGATTAAAGCTTCTGGAACTTTTGAATCTGGAACTTTACAGCGCTGTGTACTCACATGGCTTTGTAGTGTCTCTCTTGGTGAGCTTAACCTGTACCCCATGAACAAATCCAGGTTCCCTTCAGTTCTCCTCAACAGGTCTCTTGATTTACAAAGCAGCTCTGGTAAAATGCTGCCTCTCCCTCTTTAAGTAGGAAGCCTGGTTTTTAAACGGGTGCTCCAGCGAGGTCCTCCCTCTCTCTGTCAGTCACTCTTTCCTGTTCTCAGTGTCGGCGCCTCATTTCTGGTGGTCAGGTGGAGCTGGATCTGAGGGGGTTCTCCTTCAGAGAGACAGACAAGTGGGCTGTTTGGCTCCGGGTCATCTCTTCCTAACCCCCCCACCCCACCCCACGGAAGCCAGTCCAGGAACACAGTGGATTTCGTTTGGCCTGTGGCTCCCCATTTGGAGGCAGACCTTGTCAAACTAGTTATGTAGCTTTCATATGGGGAGGCGTGAATAGTGGCCCAGCTTAGTGCGCACACTAAGTCCACAGATCATGAAGTGCCTTTTGAGAACGCAGGCTAGGGTTTTCTCGGTCCCACCCTGGGTGAGACTTTGCGACCAAAGTCATCCCCATCCACAGAAAACAAAGGAGTGAGTGAACGTGAAGCTGTGCTGTCAGGGACTGGTTGACCAGCTGCTTCGACCGGAAAGAAGATGGCGAGGTTTCCACTCTGCTGGCAGCATACCCCCATTTTAAATCTTTTAAGCCACAGTATATGCAGGGTGTGTGTGTTTCTCCTTAAATAAAGAATTAAAACTTCTCTGTAAATGGATTCAGAGGGAGAGAAAGTGTATGACAAGTGGAAAATGTGTCCGATGCTTTTGAGTCCTAACCACGTTTGGGACACAGCTGTAGGTTTCCATGGTGGGTGGCTTATTATGCATTTATGCTGTGCTGAGCCTGCGCCAAGTGGCTCCTGCGCACAGAAGAGCCTCTCTTGGTGGGGGGGGGGGCACATCTCCCTATCACACTGTGAAGACTTGGAAGTCCTCTTGAAGCCTGTGGCATTTGTCCCTTGCGAGAAGAATTAGGGGCCGCTGACCACAGCAGGTCTGCATTTTATAGCCATCCAGCCTCTATGTAACATGAGTTGGGTCTTCGAGGGCCCTGGAGTCCAGCTCTCAGGTAGAAACATGACCGCCAGGGCCAGACGACAGCCCTTGCTGGGCCCCTCCACAGAGCGAGCTCCGTGCCGAGCCTTTGGGGGCATGAGAGAAACCGGAGACCCGGCCCACACACTGGAAGCTCTCACGGTGGAGTTGGGGAGAGTGCACAGCCATTCAGAAGGACGCTGAGCGGCAGCAGACAGGCCCCCAACTCTTTAGCCAGGTCCTGGGAAACCAGCCGGGGTGACTCGGGGCAGGTGGGGTCAGTCATGGAAACTTTCATAAAGGAGGTGAGTGCCTAGGGTGGGTGGGCCTTTGCCACAGGTGGGCAGGTGTCTAGTCCCAGTGTGTTGGGGATCCATGCGTGCGATCAAGTGGCAGTTCTTCGCTGCCTCTTCTGAGCAGTCCCCTCCTGAGGAACATGGTCGTTGGACAGTCTTAGGCTTGAGGCCTGTGTTTGGTGTCTCTTAGCCATGCCTTGCAACCTTTGAATGTAGCCAGGCCCCCAGGTCCTTCTGCGGCTTTTCTTGCTTTCCTGGCAGTAGCTGCCATCCACTCTGACTGCCTTTTGAGGTACTTCCAGCTTGCTGATGGTCCTTCAGAATAAGCACAGGTTTCAGAAGATGAGAAACAGACTTCTTTCTTCTGTCCAAGGGTGTCTCCCAGCCTTGTGCCTGGGGCCCCTCCGGGGTGTGATGCTGCACGTCCCGTCCTGGTGGCCGTTGGGAACTGGGAGCCTTTTAGTGCGGAGATGGCGGAAGCGAATGGGGTTGACTTCCAGCTGCCTGGCTGGCTTGGCGCTAAGGAGCTGCCCCTGGCTTAAGTAGCCTGCAGGTGCTCTGCCTGCCGAGTTTACGCTGGCCTGCCAAGCTAGGCCTCCAGGTACGGTCTTTCTTTAAATAAATGCCTGGGAGCTGGCTTGTGGAACGCAGCGTTCCCGTCCCAGGAAGTACTCCAGTTTGTTAGACACACACGCTGCTCATTCAGAATGCACGGCCAGATGTGTGACTCAGACACCGCAGCGCCCTCGACGGGCTTTTCCAAAACTGACATGCTGGAGTTGTGCTCTGGCCCCACTGCCAGGTAAGACTGGGGATGCCGGCCCGCCCCCTTTCTGTGTGTGGTCTCTCAAGTTGGCTTCCCCGCTCCAGATGACTCGAGAGCCAGAGCTTTGCCCAGCTCCTGCTGGAGAGTGACCGAGACCTTCCACTGGAACCTGCCTCCACCTTCTAGACGCCTGGGCTGGTGGGTTGGCCGTGGGTCGTCGTGGGAACTGTGAGGTGGCCCGTGTCACCTGGAATGAGCCAGTGTCTACAGCCTGGCCCCGGTTGCCACTTGCGCTGTGGGGGAGACAGCCCTGCAGGACGATAGGCGGGGCGTGACTGGAAACCCACATTCTTTGAGGAAAGAACTTGGGGCTCACGATTTTTAATTGGGGGGATGTATTTTGTCCCATTTTGGGAGCGTATTCTGGGGGAGAAGTTGCAGAATATTTGGGGCCAGAAAGTTTCTTGTGGGAACCCAGGCACCGGCAGGAGACGCCCACCAAGCCAGTGGTTTGCAGTAGCACGGCCTGCCCACCAGACGAGAGAGGTGGCGGCTCAGGTGTCACGGGCCCCAGCAGCTGCAGCGCAGGGTGGGGGTGGGGGAGTGTTGAGAGCATGGAAGCTTCTGTGGGAGGGCTCTTCTGACAGATGTCTCTAGCCTCTGTTCTGGAGACAGGACCAGGAGGTAATGAGAGGCACAATCTAAGGAGAGGACCTGGTCAGAGAGAGCTGGGCTCTTCACCCGCCTCCTCTCCTACTGGCCACATGACCTTGGGCACGTGGATTAGGTCTCAGTGTCCACATTTGACAAGGGTCATCCTCCTACTCTGGGACGATTCCAGGATTCAGTGAGGCCGTGTGTACACAGCCCTCAGCATAGCGCCTGGCATATTGTCAGCACTCAGCAAATGCACTTCTCAGTATTATTCCAGCGATGCCACCATTCTCTTAAAATGAGTTGGAAGGGTCTGCTGAAAGGTCAGCTCATCAGAGTAACCCTGTGCCTCAGTTCCACACATGGTGATGGAACCTCTTGCCTGCAGAAAGGGTCAGGTATGTATTTTGAGAAGCCCTCCCCTGAAGCTCTCCCCCAGGGAGCTCTGAACCCTAAACCCAGCCAACAGCTTCAAAGATGCGCTCTTGTCAAGTGGCAACATGCGCTTGAGCTGTGGGTGACATAATGTAGCCCTCTCCCCAGCCTCTGGGTCCATCGGGCTCTTATTACCTGGGAGGTGGCTTCTTGTTCCCAGTTGTGAGGCCTGGACACTTTTGTGTCTGGGTGAGCCACAGGATTTTTCATGAGTAACCCGGCCTGTTACTAAGTTTGGGATGCCTGAGAACCTCTTCCTGGGCACCCCTTCTTTCCCTGACCCCTTCCCCCCTCACAAGCTGAGGAGAGAAGGTCCTTACCGACTCAAGTCAGAAACAGCCCCCGGCTGTAGTACGACCACCTTCTCTCAACCGGCGGAATGTTATGTGCCGGTGGAGGGGCTTCCCACTGGTAACCCCAGAATCATGCTCATGTGCTGCCAGATGGAGCTCAAGGTGTGCAGGAGCCGCTGCTCTGGAACTGGGGCCTAGCAGAAGGCGGGGCTGAGCCCTGCCCCTGCAAGGCCACCTTCTCACAGTGCTTCTCACGCTGCCTGCTCCATCTTTTCCTCCTTCTTCCTGCCCCCCTTCCCGAGGTCATTTCCTAATGCCATTCCTCAACTTAGCCCCTGTCCCCCCGAAAAGCAATCAAATCCACAACCTAATAAGGGAAAAGAATGAGGAGAATGTCCGCCTCCCAGCCTCTCCCCTAACAGGGCGCAGGCCTGCAGCAGATTTGGGAAACGTTACAACTGAGGGACAGCCGACTGGAGCTGTGAGTGGGGAGGTGGGGGCGGGCAACACTTTTCAGGAGCTGCCCACTGTTGGCAGCAGAAGGGGTTCTGTGGGAGGGCGGCAGGCTTGTACCTTTCCAAATCAGGCAGTTGACACCCTTCTCAACACAGGAGAGTGTATGGAAAGTAGCTGCCTGAGTCAGCTGTCTTTTAGGTTGGGGTTCGCACACCGGGAGGAGAAGCCGTGCAGACGCCCGCTCAGGCTCCCCTGAAACTGGGCCTCGGCAAATCCAAACACTTTCTGCTGCTGAGATGAGCGGTTTTCTTCTCCACTGTGCCAGGGTTAAATTAGCCTGGGCGTTAATTAAAACTTGTCGACACGTAGATTGGGGCCCCCCAGAAACCTGTCACCCCTCCTACATCATTATTCCAGGCAGATCAACTCTCTCCAATGCAGTTTCCATTCTCCACTCGGGAGACGGAGGAATAAGCCCCTCTTTGCCGGTGACCCTAGGGAAGGGGTCTGACTGAACCAGCCCTGCTGTGTCTGGGAAGGCCAGGCTTGGTGGCTGACCTGGACGCTTGGGGGTGGGGTGGAGGAGGAATCAGGTCTAAGGATGTGCCAGATCTCTCAGATTGCTAATTATCAGCAGGCATGAGGTCATCCATAAATATATCTAATTCTTTAGCTGTAATTAAGGTGCTCATTAAAAGTGCAGGGAATTTTTTTTTTTTTTTTAAGGAAAAAAACCACAAAAAGCCTTTGTTTCGACT
>PVHY01014242.1:25876-39106 GCA_004024945.1 Uropsilus gracilis
CCTCTGGAAGAGACAAGTAGATTGAGAAGCCTGATGGGAGAGAAATCCCAAGGGGGGGGGCAGTGGGGAAGTCTGAATATTCTCAGCTGGGATCACTTGCCTTGTTTTCGCAAGTTAAAAGAATCCTCTCGTACTATTTTTTGCTCCTCAAAATGCTGATGCTTTTTCAGAGGCAGCCTTTTCAGGCTACTCCCCATTTAGTGCTTTCTTAACTGCCTGTTACAGATGGGGACTTGACCCACGAGGCAGGGCACTAAGTTAGGTGCGAGGTCACTGCCCGTTCCTTCCTGAAGACAAGGCTCCATCATTACATGTGGAAGCTGAGACACAGGGCAAGTTTGATGTATCTGTTGCTGCCATAAAAACCAGTCTGGAAAACTACCCAGTACCAGTAAGCTGGCAGCTACAAGTCGTTCATCTTCCCGTGTGCCTCCGGGAACCGTCTGGAGCATCTCTGAAAAAAGGACAAGCTTTGCATCTTGTCATTTTCCTTCTGGCTAACAGAGAGGCATAAACACAGTCTTAAAATGAAAGCAACAAAAATAAACTCGAACCAGCCCTGCGTGAAGACATTAATGCGAAATATGCGAGCTGGCTTACTATTTATACGGCAGGAGACAGCCATAAGAAGATGCAGGCCTGCTTAAGGAGAGTTATGTCTTTTGAGGTGCCGTTCCTTAGAATTCCAAATAAACCACGGGTGATTTACTCAGATGAGGCTCTAATGCGGTGTCTCGTTTCATGCTTGCACCGTCCAGTTTCTCCATGAAATGCTAATGTGGGCTCAGGAGACTGCAGCATGCCCTCCCCACACACCCTCCCCTCTGTAAAAAGCACCCAAACAGCTTCAGAAGGAAGTCTGAGGACTAAAGAGGGGAGCAGGCACGTTTCCTGTGGATCACATCCTGTGATCTGTTAGTATTATGTTATTTTCCACTCAACTGGCTTTATATTATTATATTGTTTTCATTATATTATTATATTATTTTCCACTCAACTGGCTTTTTTATCCAGACCTGAAGTGAAGCTTAGAGATACGGGGAGAAAGAAAACCAACCTGGCTCCTTCCCTCCCACTAGGGAAGAGTGGACAGTGGTTTAAATGACAGGAGTGAGTCGAGTATTTGGGCAGCATGTAGGTGTGACCGTGGTCTTTGGTGCTTGACTCAAACAGGCCCCTTGACACCGTGGCCCCGGGTTCCAAGAGGGTCTCAGTGAGGGTCTTGGCACGCACTACCTGTGCCTAGGAGCTTAGGCATTTGGGACCTTCAGGTTAGTCAGAGTGTTGGGTTCCTGGTATATGGAGCATATGGTTTTATAAGCTCCCCAGCCCAGAGGAGTCACTTGGGACCCAGCTTTTTCTGGAACTCCCCTAGTTGGGTACATGTTGCTGCAAAGGGATGGCTGACAGAGGCAGGACGCCTCTGCTGGCCAAGAAAGCTGGAATTTGCAAGTGTCATCGTTGTTCCCCCGCCCCATGGGACCGCTAGGATGTCTACCTGGGAGAAACTTTGGAGGCACAGACTGATCCGGAGTGGATGAGGAGAGGACTGGGGTAGACGCTGCACACCTGTTGTTTGTACTCTGTGTGTGTGTGCGCGTGTGAGTTGCATGCGTGTGGGCGTGCGCCTGGCAGCTAGGGGGGAGCTGGTGGAGATGGTGGCAGCAGCAGCCACAGCCTCTGCCTGGCAAGATGCTTCCCCTCTGAGGGCTTGCACGAGCTGCTGCTGGAGCTGCCCCATGTACGTGGAACCATGGTTTTGTGGTATCTGCCAGGAAACTGAAGCCCTGTGGCCTCAGGAAATTGGTGAGGTTTGCAACATTTTGACAGGCTGGGTTGACACCCTCACCCTCTTGGCTGTCGCCTTGGGATTTCCTTCCTGGGGACACTTAGAAGCAGTGTCTTGGAATGCTGCTCTACCAGCAGAAGCCTCTTGAGGTGGTGGAAGTGAAGATGGGGGGAGAGGGGAGAGGCCATTACAGTAGCCCTGCCAGAGATCTCTAGAGTTGGTCCTCAGCATGTTGGTCCTCAGAGAGCTCAGTGCTCCTCTGCCCTTTGGGTGCTCACCCTTAGTGCCCACTGTAAAGTGCAGCAGCTGACAGGGTCGTGCCTCCATGCCTCTCTCCACCCTTTGTCCTGTCTTGGCATCCCAGCCCCACTGCCTAAGGCAGCATTACTGGAGAAGCTGTCTCCTGGGTCTCCCAGGAAATTTGGTCTTTCCGCTCAGGAGAGCTGGGGCCACCGGACACTCCCCAGCGACTCCTACCACCTGTGAGTCTGCGGTGGTAGGAGGCTGGAAGCTGCGCCCGGGTGGCTTGTCCCCTCGTCTCATCATCCTGTGTGGGTGGTCCTGTCGTCCGGGCGGGGGTGAGCTCAATGGATGTGTGTCCTGGCTCTTCGTCTGGAGCCTCGGACCTGGATTATCCCAGGGCAGGTGACAACAGCTGCGTGGCAGCCCATGCTCTCTGCATTCGCTCATCATGGCCAGGTGGCCGTGAGGGCCTGGAACTTCATTGTCCAAGATTCTGAAAATCCAGGGTTTGATGGGTCAATTAACTCGACTTAAAACAATGAAACAGCACCAAAGAACGCTGCAGGCCAAGAACGGGGCTTCAGCACAAGAGCTGCCTGTGTGTGACCTCTGACCTTGGACTGATAGGCTGTTTTTGCCTCTCCTTAGTGCCTTCTTTCCTCTTCCCTGCATTGCTGCTCCTTAATCCTATTACCCTGAGGGAGAAAATCCTTCTCCTTTGCTCCTGGCTGACAGCTCTGATAAAAGGTGGTGACGTGAATGGCAGTAGATGGGACTTGCTTTATCTGTGGTTTTTTCATCTCTGGAATCTCCCCTCTTCCTTACCTTAGATAACTGACCCCTCAGATATTCCTCTCCCCTTATACACAGTTTTATGATCTAACTCCCTGTGCCTGTGAGGAAAAATTTGTGGAGAGGCGTTTTGTTCTAGAAGGCTCCCCTGTGGGCACACAGTGACCAGGGACACAGCCTGCCCCTGAGCGGCAGGTGTAGCAAAAGCAGTTGCTTCCATCTCACTTCTGTAGGCACTGGCAGCACCAGTTTTGGGAAAGAAACCGATTCTGGTTGGGCACGGTGGCTCGTGCCTGTAAGCTTCAGCCTATGAAGCGGCCGGGGCTAGGGATTGCAGTTCGAGTCCCGCCTGGGACCCGTAGCGAGACCTAGTTCCAAAAAGTAGCTGGGAGTGGTGGTGCACGCCTGTAATCCCAGCTACCTGGGAAGCTGAGGCTGGGGATTGCTTGAGTCCGTGGTACCCCGGGCAATGTGAGCCTGCAGTTCCACGGGCAAAATAGCGAGACCTAGTCTCAAAAAAGAAAAAAAAAGAAATCGATTCTGAGCTCCGTGTAGACAGGAGGCTAGACACAGCGCATGCTGCTCCTGGGGCAGTCGGTGGATTTCAGAAGGATGAGGGCACTAGGTAGGTGACACACTTGTCAGTGTTTGGGGGAAAGAATCTAGCACCCCTGAAAAGTTATTTCTTTTATACTCCCACTGAGCCCCTGTTATTGAATTAGTAGCCCCACAGAATAGGCTCCTTCTCAAAGTTTGCATTTGGAACTGTCTTTCTGGGAACAGCCAGGAAACGTCCCATAAAGGCATCACCCTCCACTTTAACTTTTTGGGCTCCATTGCTCCACACTGGTTTGAGTATTTCCTGACTCGATTGTTTTCTCAAGCTGGCCTCGCGTCCTTAGATGTTATTTGTGTGCCTAGAAATAGCTGGAGGAAAAATGGTTGTAATGCTTTGCATTGCTCACTGCCTCTGTGTGGATGGAAACACTCTACAAGGGAAAGGCCTTTCCTCCCAGAACAGCTGGCAGCAGCAAGTACAACCTCCCAGCCCCACTGGCCGGTCGCAGCCTTCTAGCAGGGCCGCCACTGTCCCACGGTCATTAGCTGAGAGCGTTCCCAACTCTCCCCAGATGCGTGGTCAGGGGTTCGTTTAGGGTCGAGATCAGAGCAGTGGGAATCCTCATAAGGGGGCTTCACTTCCAGCCCCACAGACCACCCAGGGTTGTGTGTGATGTGAGGTTCTGTTCTTTGATCTGGGGGCTTGGTGAATGGAGGGTGAAGGAGGTGAATTATGGAGGGAGGGGGGGCAGTCACAGGCTTGTAGGAGAAACCCAGTCGTCCCTGTTGAGGAGTTGACCAGTCTGACCAAGGTCCACTGTTGGCCACGCACCAAGCACTTGCCTGGCGCCCACCGTGAGCACGGTCCTGGGCTACCCGGGCAGGTGTCCTGTGCCCTGTGGTGCTTACAGGCCAGGGTGCAGTGGGGGCGTTCAGCATTTGAGCAGCCGCAACACCATCAGCCCAGATGTTCAGAAAGTCGTGGAGCAGAGCCTCTGAAGAGGGCATGGTGGGCAACTTGCCATAGACTGAGCAAGGGCCATGGGGGTCCTTCTGAGAGGGTGCAGAGAAATGCGGAGGGGTGAACCAGGAGCACCTGAGGCCTAAAGGGGGGAGTCAGAATGAGCTGCGGCCTAGTGGGGAGGTTGCATGCGGGTGGCCAGAGGGGTGACAGTGGCCGGAACATGCTTCTAGGCCGGGCATGGTGGCTCGTGCCTGTAAGCTTCAGCCTATGAAGCGACCGGGGCTAGGGATCGCGGTTTAAGTCCCACCTGGGGCCCGTAGCGAGACTAGTTCCAAAAAAATAGCTGGGTGTTGTGGCGTGCGCCTGTAATCCCAGCTACCTGGGAAGCTGAGGCTGGGGATTGCTTGAGTCTGTGGTACCCCGGGCAACGAGAGCCTATGGTTCCAGGGGCAAAAGTAGCGAGACCTAGTCTCAAAAAAAAACAAAAACAAACAACAAAAAAAACAGGCTTCTTGGCGAGGGCCTCAGAGCTTCCAGGTGCAAGAACACCTTGGCCCCCCGGGTGCTGGTATTGTGCCAGGTATGGCTGCTTCAGGCCATGGATGTCCGGTGTGGGAAACACTAGACCGTGGAGCCAGCCTACCCACAAGGGGCTCCCAGTTGAGCCCCTCCTAGGTGCTGGCACAGGCCCAAGCAGCACATACAGCGTGACACACCTTACCCTCCATCCCCTTCAGCCTGCCCTCACCGTAGCCTTGTGCTGAGGAAGAGTTGTGCTTCAGAGAGTCACGTGACTTGCCCAGACCACCCAGTCAGCGAGTGACAATAAAGTTATTTCTCTGGAACAGGACTGAGCCATTGATTCTCTCCCCTGTCACGTGACAGCCCAGGGAGCAAGACTCGGGCTCAGAGTGACCCTGGGGTTTTAAGCACTTGATGGCCTCAGTGTGCTGCCTCTGGGACCTGGAGGATGGGGTGTAGTGGAAGGATGGGCAGTGACACCCCCCTGCAGGGACCTAGCGGTTTGCCATCTGTGGCCCCTCACCAGCACCTCAGCGTCTGGACTGAACAACTGGTATGTGGTGCTCTGGGGAGGCGGTCGCAGTGGCAGCGGGGAGTGACTTCACTCTGGACAGACCTTCTGGGTCCTGTCTGCCTATATATGGCTTGATCTCAAAGAACAGGTGATGGCAGTAGGAGTTGTTTTCTCTGTTGCTGGTGGGAGGTGCCCAGCTACATTCCTTTGTAGACATGCACAAACTAGATATTTTTGAAATTGAAGGTCTGCAACCAGCCAAAGAATTAATCCTGGTCTGCAGAGTGTATGATGCGAGTACGGCGGACCTGACTGGGGTGCTGCTTCTAGGGAGTGTTGCTTTCAATAAGCCTGGAAACCTCTCTGGAGGCAGGCTCTTCGAAACGTCCGGCTGTGGTCTCCATGACCGGGAGGGGAGGCCTAGGTCGTCCTGGAGCCTTAAGTTCACGTGCTCCAGCTGGTCAGGTGTGGCCAGAGGTGTTAGCCCTGGTCAGGGGTTTCCTTAGGAAAGGGCAGCACTTGGTTACCCAGACAAGAGGCCTTACAGAGGAGAGTGGAGCCATGGGGTGCAGGTGGGGCAGAGCTGCCGCCGCGGCAGGGCTGAGTGGGCTTGGGGGTCTCTCTCCTGCCTGGAGCCTGTACCTTGACCTCTCACCAGCTTGGACCTTGAAGCCAGAGCACCCCAGGTGCTGATCCTGGCTCCGTGCTTGCTGTGTGAAGAATCTTGGGCTAGAAAGCCTCGGTTTCCTCACATATAAATTGGGACTGGCAGTTTGTCTTCAGGGTGGTCAAGATTCGGCGAGGCAAAGGCTTGGCGGGGTGTGCCTGGCACATTGTAGAAATCAGCTTTAATTATGACTTTGTCTAATGGAGTGGGGCTGCAGTGGTCTTTCTGAGGTCTCCAGTAGGAGCAGAGTCACAGTAGAAGTGACGAGTTGGGGGTCTGGGGGTTCGGGAGCCTTGGAAGCTGCAACCAAAGAACTAAGGCAGTAGAATGGTCTCCTGATGTCTGAGCTCTATGTCAGCTGCTCTGTGAAGATTGGCCCTGAGTTCTGGCAAATTCAGCTGCTGGATGGATCGGCACCACGGGTTGAAGGGATCTTAGAAATAACGTTCCTGGAAGGAGGCAGCCATCTCTTGGCCCGATTGTCCCAGGCCCTGCAAGGTGGATGGCATTCCTACAATGTCGTTGCAGACTGTAGGCATCGCGGGGCTGGGAAGCTCCGCTAGGAGGGGCAGAGTGTCCTGCGTGTGGGCTGGAGGATTGGGGGTCTGGAGTACAGCCCCACAGGGCCTCGAGGAGCTTGGTGAGGCATTGTGAGCCCTGCAGAAGGCCACATGTGCCTTTCCCACTGGGAAGCCTTCCACCAGGGCAGGGCTCTGGGCCGGATGTCAAAGGTAAACAGGCTCTTTACCACAGACAGGCCCGGAAAGGCCCAAGTTGCGCTTTCATCTCAGGAAGCCCCGAGGTCCCAGCAGCTCTCCTTGAAGCGCCTCATTGTCCCTTTGTCGGAGCGTGACCAGGTGCGCCAGCTCCTGGGCTCCCTTGGAGAAGCATGGCCCTGCACCAATGCCAGTTAGGGCAATGACCCTGGGCCCCCACCGATCTGTTTTCCACATGGGAGCCAAGATATTATCCTGCTTGCGATCCGGATCGCTGTCCTTCCCCCTTTGGATCAAACCTGGAAGTCTGCTGGACCCTACAGGATTTGTTCTGTTTTCCAGCCGCCTCCCTCTCCCCTTCCTTTGCACACTCCTGCTGCCTCTGCTCCCTGCGCTCTCCTGCCTGTGGCGCCCCCTTTCCATGCCAGCTCCTCACCCAGCCCCTCTTCTCCAGGTCTGTCTGTCTGTCTGGAAGTGTTAGGTGAGCCCTGCAGCCTAGTTCCTGCTGCCCCTCTCTGGGGGACTCACCTGTTGCCTCCACTTCTCCTCACTCTGTTACCTCTCCTCTCCCCGCCCCCATGAGACCATGAGGGCCAGGATTACAGACTGGCTCACTTTTGTCCACTGCTGTGTCTCTCCGTGTCCTGTGGGACAGTGCCTGGCAGCCATGGTGTGCAGGAAATAGTATTGCTAATGACTGGCGAAGGAGCCGGCTGGCCGGCAGATAGGGTGGACTTAGCACCCATTTGTTCACCTGCCTGTTGGAGTGTTTCCCATGGGAGACCTCTCTGCCTGGTGGTGGGGGCAGAGGTTGTCCACCGCCAGTCCTTCCTTTCAGATTGAGGCTACGGTCACGTTCCAGACCCTGAGTGCCTGAGGGGAGCCGGCTTTGCCCCAGGCTTTGTGCCCTGGGAGACTTTGAAAGCTGCTTGCAGACTTGGCGGGCAGCCAGTGGTCTTCACAGATCTCTGTGTCCTGGCCTGCGGGTTACGGGGTGTGGGTGGGATGCTGTTCGAGTTGGGGAGGTGTCTCTGTCACCTGGAGAGGGTGCAGACTGTCACGGAACACATCCTGTTCTGTGCACACACCTGAATTGGGTGTCTGCCTGGGTATCCGGGCGCCGGCCTGGAGAGTGGGGGTCCCAGGTGACGGAGACAGGGAACGTCCCTGCCCCTCGGAATGGTGGCTGTGTCCAAACACAGGGAGACCTTTTCTGTCTCTCTTTTTTTAACTCATACTTTTTCCATGGAAATTGCTACCTATAGGTCAAGTTAACTTTTATAGCAAGAGGCAGTAAAGTGTTTTGCTTCTTGGGATGGCTAAAAACATAAAAACCTAGCCCTGTGGTTTAGTTGGCTGGCCGCCTTCCTGAGACAGGCTGATGGCAAGACAGTCCCACGTCCTGGTGCAGTGCCCTCGGCTCCCCTCTGGGCTGAGCTGTGCACATCGGGGTAGGAAGCTTAGTCGGGCTGTCTCTGGCGGCCATTGTTATTCATGGGCATTGGCAGAGAGGGCAGCACCATGGAAAATCTAGAGAAAGAGAGAGGCTAGGCGGTGCAGCTGAGCAGAATTCGATAGCTCCTCGCCACTCTCCAGGCCACAGGGCCCAGAGCCCCACGGCCACCCCGACTGGTCTGGTCTCTGCGCAGGCAGCCTTGGCCTCAGACTTGTCGGCCATGTCCCAGACACCTCCTTTCTGCAGTGTGAGCATGAGGGACCAGCCCCCTGTGTCGCCAGTGCATGCCCCGACCTTCTCTGTTGGGGAGACAAAGCCTGAGACTGTCCTTTTAAATGCGACTTTGTTCTGCGGGAGGGGAGAGAAAAGTAAGAAAGAGCCAGCTTATTGCTTGCAGATGGGAAGGTGTGTTTCCACAGGCTTCGCGCATGGTCCTGGGCCTCAGCTCTTGCTGGGTGATGAGAGAAGGGCATGTAGTGGGGATCTGAAGCTGCAGAGGATGTTGGCCGGGGTTGGGGGGGGGAGTGTGTGTCAGCTTTTGCTTCAGAAAGTTGAGTCTGTCTTTCTCCTGTAGAGAAATAGAAAACAGGGTGTTGGTA
Organism: Uropsilus gracilis; assembly: GCA_004024945.1. NCBI lineage: Eukaryota > Metazoa > Chordata > Mammalia > Eulipotyphla > Talpidae > Uropsilus > Uropsilus gracilis. Next base: position 34,697 of record PVHY01014242.1, read on the forward strand.
GGTGGCCCACAAGCTGGCTTCTATTCTATGAAAAAGAACGTGCTTGGGTTTTGACCTTGGTACATTTAAAAAATGTAAGAGCCTCTGCTCACTGAATGTGCTCCCTCCCTTCCCAGATACTTCTCAGCCCCACTGTGCCCCTGAGTAGGCGCCCTAGATGCAGAGAGAGGCTTGTTAGACTCTGTCCCGGGGTGTGTGCACAGTGCTGCCTCATCAGCATGTATTTGGCACCTCCAGTACGCCAGGCACCGTACTGATGCTGGGCCTGCAGACAGGAGTCCCCCACCTGCTCTCCTCAGCCTCCCTGTCATCCCATGACTTCCAGAGAAAAACACGCACTGATGGAACCTTTAAGGGAGGAATCCTTCCGGACTTGTCCCCCAGTATCGGTGATGATCGGTGCTTTGCCAAACATCTTTCATCAGCCTCTCCCAGCACCCCCTACCAAGTATTTTAGTGAAAGCCTCAGACACCATCCATAAATACTGCAGTATGCTTTTCTAATAGACACACGTGCGTGTATTTTTATGTAACCACACGCTGCCATCCTGGACACTGCGGACTGCGGCTCTCCAACCACCCGCTCCCTCAGCCGCTTTGCAGCCCCTTTTCTCTGCTTCTCCAGCTCTCCGTCCTCTTCTCCGTGCCTCTGAATCTGTCCCTCCGCCCAGCTCTCAGTGTGGGCTGTTTCACAGCATCCTCTGGCCGGGAGGAGGCTGCCTCCCCGCCTCCCTCTCACCTCAGTGTGCGCAGTTCCCCAGCCCTGGTGCCGACGCCAGTATCACCCTCCAGAGCAGCTGTTTACTCACGTGCTCTGTCCCCGTTAGACTTCAAGGTCTTTCTTGGGGGAACCTTGATTTATCCCTTCCTGTGCCCCAGTGCCAGCTCCTTGCCTGACTGCAGCAGAGAGCAGCTCGAGGCAGCGCACGTGTAAACAGATGACCTTTCTGCCAAGCCTTATACATAAGTCTTTGGGCACCTACTTACTGGCTGCGCAGTGTGTGCTGCAGTTTTGACTTGTCCCCGACCCACTCTCCAGCCCTTCGGCTTCTTACTGGCCCACCCACAAGTCACCCCACTTAGAAACCTGGTGATCAACTTTTGACTCCCTCTTCCCCCCAATCACCGGGACTTGGATGTCTTTCTCACACATGTGCTCCGAGGCTGACTTTCTACTGCTATGGCCGTGCACGCTCCGGACCACCTTCTAGGTGCTGAACCAAGCAGGTTCCGGTCAGTCCGCCACGCTGTCCCTTTACCCCCTTGAGTCGGGTGACCATAAAATGCCCCGCCCATCCTATGAGGATGACTCTGCCCCCAAGACTGTGGCGGGGTGTGGGTGCACCATGCCTGTGTACCCTTTGCACCCTGCTGGCACGCGGGGCACTGCCCGGTGCTGCCTCCCATCTTGACTGATCTGTATGGCCGGGTCTTCTGCGGTGGCCGCAGACTCCCAGTTCATCTCTGTGCCTCTGTGGATCTTGGCTTCCTGAGGCTCATATTTAACCAGGTCACCCTGAGAAACCTTCCCACCTCAGTTGCCCAAAGAACCAGTCCTGTGTCCTCTGAATTCGGACACCAGCTGGCACCATCTCTGCCACTGCCCTCTTAGGGGTTCTCAGGCTTCTGCGCATTAGTGCTTTCTGCTGTGAGCTTCCTCCTCCATGAAGCAACCTTCCTCCGGGGTCACCGTCAGAGCAGAGCTCTTCTTTCAGGGCCTGGATCGGGTGTCTCCTGACCTCCATTGTCCTCAGACTGCACGCCCGCGGTGGCCACTCTCGGTGCCCTCTCCTGTCGCTGTGGCTCCCTGGCCCTTGCTGGGATCCCCTTTACTTCTCCCAATAGCTGGGAAGCTGCCTGAAGGCAAGTGTTATCATCACAGATGTTTACTTAAATAAACAGAATATTTTATTCTCTTTGCCCTTTCTTGTTCTTTTTCCTATGTTTTCTTGCCAGAGAGGACAGGACACTGGGAGTTAAGGAGACAGTCAGGCAAAGGGCTGGCTCGCGTGGAGAGTGGCTGCCTGCTGTGACAAGTCCTGTGGGCTCAGGCTGCCCTCTCACCGTGAGGCTCTGTCTGTGGCCCCAGGCTTGGGGGAGCTTTGGGATGCTCCTTTGTTTGTTGCTCCACCTTACAGCAGGGAACAGGCCTCAGCCCTCCCGACTGGAAGGAGCAGCAGCACATGTGGTGTGGGCCTTCCTCCAGCGCCTGCCACCCATGGAGCAGAGAGGATCAAAGGCTTTAGCCAGGGTGGGGGGGAAGGACGTGGTTTTTCACGTCAGTGCAACTAGAAACTCCTCTTTCCTCTTCCACAGCTCAGCCTGACAGAGCCCCATCCTCCCCCTGATCCAGTGGGATACAGGGGCTACCGTGGAAGAGGCCACCGCCATTTGGAATAGATTTCTCCTGGAGGATTTAAGATTTAAGGCCTTGGTAGATTTCAACAGCACGACTGTTGTTCAGATGGAGTGGGCCTCATGATGTGCCGTATGATCAAACGGATAAGGAGAGACGCTGAGGCTCAGTTTGAGTAGGGGGAGTACATGTACCCTTGACACCCCTCTCGGTGGGGCTCTTTTGAAAGGACACTGTAGAAGTCACTCCTGGCTCTCACCGGTGCCCTCCATGAAAGGAAGCGGCCCCCTGTTGTTGCCCTCTGGAAAGGTCACTGTGGCTCTCCCCAGGCCCAGAGAAGAGGCAGGTGGGTCCTGGTCTGCAGCCTGAAGGCAGCTCCGGCTGTGTGGGCTGGTGGCCCCTCTAGTCTCTGCCCACTGACTTCTGCAGAGGCGGAAGCTCAGGCAGAGCACCGAGTCCAGCCAGTTGGCCTGCACAGCCCTCTCTACCTCTGCTGCTACTGTAACTGCCTCCCACGGCCAGGGCAGTCTTCATGCCTTGTGTTCGTCCTCCCTGCTCCCAGTGAAGCCCTCCAAATGCTTCCTGTTGGCCTGAGGAGCAGGCCTGTGCCCGCCTTGGACCTTTCCTCCGGGAAGGTTCCCTACCTGCTCAGCCCACTGGTTGACTCCTTCTGTTTTCTCAGGCTCAGTTATCACCTCTACAGGGAGGTCTTCCTTGACTGGTTGACAGATCCCTCTGTTACATCACCCTGTGTTACTGCCCCTTGTTGCCTGACAGCTCCCGAAGGGAGGTGGAATCGTTGACTCCAGCGCCTGAATAGTAGGTGGTGTGTGGTCACCGCCAGTACACATCCATTGGAGTGAATGGATGAAGATTTGGGAGCGGCTCAGATCGTGACTCCCCACTTCCAGGTGGGCTGGACATTACTTGGAAAGGCTTATTGGGTGCCAGTGCTCTGAATCCAAGCCGGGGTGACCCCCAGGATTCAGCGAGGCCCAGCAGGCCTCCGGCTCTCGTACTTTCAGACCTGCTCTGTCCCCTGCTGCCCTGATAGCCATGTGTCCCAGCGTAGCTGCTTCCTCTTCCTTAGGGCTCGCCTGGGAGAGAGTAGGCAGCCAGGGCTCTCGGACCCAGACAGTCCTGGCTGTTGTGCTCCCGCCTGAGGTTGATTTCCTCCAGGCCCTGCAAATGGAGAGGCCCAGGGAGAGGTCCGGCAAGCCAGCCCCCCCCCCCCCGCCACGTGTGGGAAGGAGAGCGATTTTGCCGCCTGGCCTGGGAGCCCCAGCCTCCCCTCCCCCCAAGGCACACAATGGCAGTTGGGCTGCACCTTTGTTTTATGAGTCACTGGCGATCGCCCGTCATAAATTGTTATTTCCTATACTCTGAGAGTGGCTTTACCGGGCGTCTCCTGGGCAATCTGGGAACGGATTTGAAGCAGGGTCAGTTAACACGTCGAGTCGGAATCTGTCATTGTGCCCATATAAGGCAAACTGCTCGGGTTACTTTTTTACCTTGGCAGAGTCACAGGAATGTCAAGGTAACCAGGCCACCTCAGCATAGCTCTGATTCTCGCAGGGTCACCTGACTCGCCCGCCCTCCCCCATGACTCACCCTCTCAGTTCAGTGCTCATGGCTTCATGGAGTTGGCCACGGGCCTCTGGGTGCTCTTGGTTTTGTGTCTTCTTTAGCACGAATCAGGAGGAACTATGTGAGGCACTTCATGTGGGGCTTGAAAAGGAGAGCGGCCTTGGCCTGCACGAGGTCCTTTAGGAGACCTGGCGGGTCCTGCTCTCTGATTGGCCCTGGGTGTACGGCTTCAGCTTTTGGAGCCTTAGCTGCGTGGTGTGGCATGTGCAGAACAGATCCTGCTATACCGCAGGTGCTCGTCGGACGAATATACTTGTTCAGTGGTGTTGGGGCCCACCAGCCTCTGCCCCGCCATCTTCGCTTCAGGGCCAGCCCCTGCATAGCTTTCATGGAGCAGCCAGAGCTGGAGCCTCATCCTAGCATTTTGTATGGACTCAGGATCCTTGAGCCCCTCTACCCCCCCCCCC